>JAHIAM010005751.1:0-33140 GCA_021605205.1 Aegilops longissima | reverse complement strand
GACTAGCTGGTTGTGCTTCCTCCACGTGAATAGGCGTACTAACCGGTGGAGTTGGGGTTCGCCTTGATAGTACTCGCCCTTTGGCCACCGGAGCTGCCTTACTAACCGCTTCTTGTTTGGGAGCCTGTGGTGGAGATGGTGTTGTGTCAATAGGAACTAGGTTACTATCGGCTGGGGTTTGGGTTAGATTGGGTGAATCTAGTTCTCTGTCCATCGTAGTAGGGGTACAATCATGTAGAGTTTGGGTGTGTGGTAGGGCTGGTTCTTGTGCATGTACAACCGGGTGCTATCTCCACCAAGAGGTAGCACTATTTTATTTGAAGACCGTGTTTTTAGTCCGCTAGATACCGCATCACCCGCCCAATTCAAATGGTTGATAAACAGGAAACATAGTTGAATGTACGTACATTGTATGAGAGATGATGCAATAGATAGTGTGGAAAAAGAGGGCATGAAATAGTTGACATGTATATTGTTTAACTAAAATGGATAGCATGACATAATTTCACATATATGATGTCTATCTAAACTGGATAGCATAGCATAACATAATTCAAAGATATGATGAATAACTAAACATGATCGCATGACATAATTCACCTACATGTTATCTAAGTAATCAGGATCACATCATTTAATTCACATATATGATTTATATGCTAAATGAGGGCATTCGATATGATGTCCGAACTAAGAACATGGTGTTGAATATTGTGTATATGATGTCTAAACTATGCAATGCAAGACACCGTATGCATGATATGAGCAGATAACCGCAAAGTTAGAGCATACATCTCAATGGGGAATAGGACTGGTCATCTGTCTCTCGAATCCATCTCTCGAGGAGCTATCGGGACCCAACAAGAGATTTGCTTCGACAGTAGCACTGTCGCTCAAGGCCTTGTTTTCACTCCAGATTTTTCCATCTCCCACCCAAATGGCTGATTCACAGTGAAGAGTAGTTTAATGTACAAACATTGTCGATAAATGGAAATGTAATGAAGAAAAGGATGGGCAAGATATCATTCAAATATATGATGCCTGGTTAAACAGATGGCATTGCACATTTCACATATATTATGGCTGGCTAAAAGACATGAGACTGCATAATTCTATATATGATATAGAAACTAAACATGTGGCATTATAAACATGTCTAAATCCAAGGTATGACATATATGATGTCAAAAGTAGGCAATCGAAGGCAACATATGCATGATATGACTAACATCATCATGCCAAGGTAGAGCAAACACCTTGGGGGTAAATAGGAGTGGTCACGCGCCTCAATCCACCTCGTAATGATATCTTCCTCTCGATTACAACTGGAGAGGGGTGGGAGGGTTTGCCATTGAACCCACCATGGAGCGATGTCTGCATGACATTGTATTTCGCAAGAAAACTCTTCTTTTTTCTCTACATGTTCAGCATGACTGTGTACAATATCTCGACATGCATACGAAAAAAAATATGGTGAGATTATGTAAGGAGAGCATGCAGAAATTTAGAGTGATGGTAACAACCAAAGGATCGATGTTTTTCCGTTGAACCAAAATAGCCCTAATGGATCGACATGAATGTATAGTAATAAGTGATGCAACAAGTGTACAACCTCTTGCCGAGTCGTGGTTCGACTTCTCAAAGATCATTGGGTTGGCTCAAGCAGTTGAGGCAAGAGGTGGATCGCTCACTGTTAGAGCAGCTCCGTGAGCCGAAGACGCCAAGGCTGAAGCAAAGACAAGACAGACATCACAATCTCAAGTGGGATTCTAATAGCATCTCCAATAGATGATGTAAAATGGATGTAAAATTAACATCACCAAAACCACCGACTACAACAGATGAGGTAAAACTGTTGACTCGAACTTAATCTGTCAAACTGAAATTTCATCAGGAATCTGAATGCTACCGTCAAACTGAACGCAATGGTAGCAGAGAGGCACTTGACATGTAGTTTAGGAGGGCTGCAGTTCATCTTCAACCTGCACCGAGCCGCCAGCCACCACCGGCCGAACGCTGCCCTGGGCCGCCGCCTCAAACAACTCTCGCCACCGCCGCCTGCCAGCCCTCTAGGCCCCCACCCCACCCTGAACCCTAAGATAGATAGTGGGGTACCTCTCGGCGAGCCCCGCCCCCTGCCATGGTGGTTCTTCCTTAACTCGGGCGAGCCCCTCCCCCCAACCCCTGAAAATCGACTGACCCAAAAGTTGATTCAGTCGACTGAAGTGTGGCTTAATCGGAGCAGAGCAGCAGTACGAGCGAGGGGGAGAGCAGCAGCAAAGCCGGGCGAGCGGAAGCGATCGAGCGAGCCGGAGCAGCAGCAGCAGATCCGGCTAGGTATGGACGCCGGCCAAGGGGCCTCAGACCGGGGAGAGCCGCTGGAGATGTCGCCATGCGACGCCAAGCCAAGGTAGCCGCCCATGGGGTGCGGATGGAGCACCGCCGGCGCCGGGAGGTCGAAAGTTAAGGAGAAGGTGCGGCGCGATGAGTGTACAACCTTTGGTGGCGCCGAGTAGGTCTCGGCTTTGTCCGAGGAGTCGGTGAGGATGTTGCAGTTCCGTGGAGCAGGTTAAGGCGGCGCTGGGGATGGAGCAGCCGCGATAGACGAGGCGATCGTTGGAGCACCTCTTTGGAGGTGGAGGACGGGCGGCTGAACCGGCGGGACAGCGAGATGGACGACGGATCCTCATCCGGGAGGTGGACGAGGGACGCCGAGCTGTTGCGTGGACGACGCTGCCGGGAAGAGGCTCCAACTGGGCAGCGTGACGCAAGGACGGATGAGGGTGGGGTTTCGCGGCTGGAGCGGAGAGGTTATGGCGGCCTGGGATTTTGAATGGCGAAAAGGGGGCGATGCGAGGGGGTGAAGCATGACTTAGGAACACGCTTGTCCAAAATGTAGGGTGTGTTACAAAAGTACCCCCACCGATTTGAACTAGCTGCCCTTTCGCTTAGGGTTAGAAGGGGATTTCGCGTGTCGGGATTTGGCAGCTGGAGGGAGTTTTCACGTTGTAATTTCGGGATAGCAAGGCGCGGGTTGTGAAGGCGCTTAGTTTTGGGAGCACGATATCTGAATTTTCGGATATAACAAGACGCTGGTTGAATTTTAGGACAAGCCTAACGTGTAGTAATATTGTACTTGTATGTACCAAATCAATTCGCACTTCCTCAACCAAAAAGAAAACGAAAAAATAAAACTATTCACACCACACAAAGAGAGAGTCTTGCCCTGCTTTTACTATACAAATGTTATTCAAAGCTATTCCTCCTTCCATCTATATAGGGCCTAATGCGTTTTTGATGCTAACTTTGACCAAATATTAGAGCAATGATATATGACATGCAACTTACACAAAGCACACCGTTAAATCTGTCTCGTGAAAGGTTCTTTCAATGATATAATTTTCACATTGTGCATGTCATGTACTATTAATCTTGTCAATAGTCAAAGGCGGTCTTAAAAATCTCATTACGCCCTATATAGATGGAAGGAGGAGTATGAATCCATGTTATGTCCGATTAATTTTTTCGCTTGTTGTATAATGCATGTAACCTACTCATACCAACATTTTAGTGCATTCCAAATGTCTATACTACCGCTGCAATTCAACTAAATTTGAATTCGCTTTCTATTTCAATAAGAATCTACAATCATGATTGTTGCCAACTTCAACCATCATAGTTTCTTTGCTATCCGCCAGATATAAATCGACGGCCTATAATGCAGGATGGCAGTACACCATCATCAACAACTCTGTTTTTTATAAGAGTAGAGATAAAATATATTAAATGTAGTATACATGTTCATAACCACACCATGTGTATCACCGTTATATATATTCACACATCCGCCGGTTTGAAACACTATGATAAATTCTTCAAATATCCGAATTCGCTTTTATAATGAAGTATATATGATCTCTATTCATCTTTTACACCCACACAACCCTCTTATCTTGTAGCTAGCGCTAACTTTCTCTTGTGCATGCACACGCCCGCATCCCTCTCACCCTCCCTCAACATTCTCTAGCTCCATCACAAATTTGTCTTTTTTCACTTTAGGTCGCTCACCCATGGTGTGTAGGCCCCAGCCTCCTTCTTTACGGCACACATCGATCGATATGCCTCTCTAGCCAGGTGTGCCTAGCACAAACACAAGCTTCCCTCTTCTCTTGTCACCGCCCATGCCTCACTCCCACCACTCTTTTCATCGCTCTCACTCGCACACTCCTCCCCTCGATATAGTATGCCTCTCGCACCACCTCCTACATGCATCCCTCTCTCTATCCTTCTCCTCGTGCCTCATTTGCTTCTAACACACACATGCATGTATACCGATCGATCTCCCAACATATACCTAGATCGACTTTAACTACCCCCCCATCGATCGATGTACCTCACAAGTTATGTCTCTCCTTTCTCTACAAAGGGCGATTGATCTTCCTATGTAGTTACGCCTGCTTACCACAGCCACATCGTCCCCCTCATCATTCGTGCATGCCTCCCCGACCTGCCTCTCACACGCACGCACGCATAACAAGCAGCCATCTCCTCTCTTATTGATATTATGGCGTGTTCTCCGCTTGTCTAGCAAGCCTATCCCACCATTTGTTAGAAGCAACTCCACTACCACCCCTCCAACACTCTAGCTCTGTCTCTCTCCCAACCTTATTCATCTCCTGCACATATGCATGGATGCCGATCGATCTCCCTTAATACATGAGGCAGATCGATCTCCTTAATACATGAGGTAGGCCTCTCCTCCTCCACACATATACCAGCCATTGTACCTCTATAGTTAATTGGGCCTCCTCTTCCCCACCACACACCAATAGTCGAGCGCTGCAGGTAGGTATCCATGCCACGAGACAAACTGCACATGTCCCATCTCACGCTCCAAAGAGGGCCAGCCACTCTATATCTTTGACGTGGGCACACACAAATTGATGGCACTTTTATCGATCACAAGACACACACACACACATCATCCCTCTCTTCGATTCTATGGACACCTCAAGCCGATGATACCTCCACTTTCTCGTGGATCGCCTCTATATATATGTTATATCCAGACTCTATTTCACACACATTGCATATGTTAAATTTTTGATTGACCCCCCACAAAAAAACTCTCAAGAACCCACACACTATATCTCTCTAGGTTTGTATCTCTCTCACACAACCCCACGAGGTGGTGTACGATACAAGAAGAGAATAGGTGCACCATGCACGACCACGCTTCATGCCCAGCCACACCTGCTGGTACACGGTGGAGCTCATTTCTTTACGAAATGGCAGCCCACGTGCTAATTTGAACGCCTCAGAGCGTTGTTTACCTAGGGAGGTCGTGGTACCACGCATGCACTAAACAAAGTTCGACTTGACGCTGCTACGTTATTTTTAAATAAAGTTATAGCGCCAATGGCACGCATACGAATATAAAACAATTTTATGGAGGAAAAGGTAGTCCGCTTCTTCGAGTATCTCACACAAGGCCCGGTTGCTCTCTCTCTCACATCTGGTCACCGATCCGCCGCATCTCGTCCGCCTGGGAAAGGGAGGCAGTGGCTCTCTCTCTCACCGCTATCACCGATCCGCCACATCCCGTCCGCCGGGGAAAGGGAAAGGTGGCTCTCTCTCTCACCGTTGGTCACGATCCGACCGCATCCCGGCCCGGGGAAAGGGAGGAAGTGCATCAAGTCCGCTCGACGGCGCCGAGGCAGCACGTCCCGATCTGCGGGTACACGCTGTTCTTCCGACTAAGCTCCGACGCCGCAGGGCCTACGCCACCTGCTCAGAGATTCCGCCGCCGCCACCTAGTTACATCCCGACGACCTCCGTGTATCCTCCGCCTTGCTCCATCCGCCTGTTTTCCCATGTCGCTGCATGTGGATCTTCCATAGTTCTTTGCCCAAAACGTAGCTCGTCCGGGCGATTTTCCATATTGCATTCTCGCCCTCACACAGTTTTAGACAAACACAACCGTGTTGTTATCTTCCTTAGGACAAGGAATATGCTTCTTTTTGTCGTCGCATGTGTCATCAACTGTTATTGGCCAATAATTGTTTCCTTTCTACCTCTTTTTTGCAAACAGGGCTATCCATTTCACCTCGCTGCTATTATGACCTTTTGGTGAACTGCACAAATCACTTTTTTCTTAAGAGTGTTTTGTGCAGTTGTACTAAAATGTCACACGGGCAACGCCTCTACATTTCAAAGGCGATCGCACAAAGGGAGATTGGTTTTGCTCTATCCTCCTCATCCAACTCCGAGCCTAATCTTCTCCAACTAGTTAGTCTTAAGAGAGACCGCAAAGGTGACCGCTTCTATTTGTGTGTTTATTGTTTCATCAGCAGTCCTCTATTATCGTAATCACACTTGATATCTTTGGAACAGGGACGCCAGCTCTATTTTAGTGGAACTGCACAAAATGATCGAATGTTGCATGCTCCGCATAACTACTTTTTTCCCAACATGCCTTGTTGATTTAGACAGAGTGGGGACGACGCTGCCCAATGAAAGCATGGATCAATTTTAATTTAACACCTTCTCACAACTTTGTCTTCGGCCAGATGTAATTATTAGCTCGATATGCTAATAATTGACATGCATTAGCAAGGAAGTTAGTTTTTATTGTTTCAAAGAGCATCGATGGCAAGACATGCTAAACAAAAGCTGAAAGCTCACACCATTGTACAATTTCATGTCGCTGGAAAATTATTTGTATAGTACATCAATTATGTAAACAAATGATGGAAGCTTGATAGCATTGCCGTAAGCCTCTTCATCATCCGGTCCATGTGCCATGCACAAAATTATACTCCTTCATTCCTAAATATTTGTCTTTTACAAATTTCAAACGGGCATATTTTAGAGTGTAGATTCACTCATTTTGCTTCAGATGTACTCCTCCGCTCCTAAATATTCTATTCGCTTTAAGAGATTTCAACAAGTGACTACATACGGAGCAAAATGAGTGAATCTACACTCTAAAATATGTCTATATACATCCGTATGTGCCACCATTTGAAATCTCTAAAAGACAAATATTTGAGTAGTCACTGTTGAAATCTCTAGAAAGACAAATACTCCGAGTATATTTAAGAACCGAGGGGTAGTGCACAACCGCATGGGAGACTCAGCCCGTCGCTATACCGCATTAATAGTGAGTAATGAGCAGTCAAATCATAAGCCCCACCTTTCCTAATCGTAAGTTGCTCAAGAAGCAACCATCAATACGCTTCTTCTTTGAATCCGCCATACTACTCCATCCGCACCGTTTATACATCGCGCTTTAAAAAAAGAAAAAAAATCTGTGGGACCAAGGCGACTAGCGATCGCCTGAAAAATAGCATTGGTAGTTACAAAGACGCGCCTATTACTAGAGGGAATAATGCGTACACACATGCATGCAAAGGCTTCCACCCCGGTACACACATGCATGCACTGTAGTAGTACAAAGACATGGAGAGAAAATTGTGGACTTGATTGCGTTACCACGCCCCTAATTAATTGAGCATTAAACCAAACGCTGCCTAAAGTCTCTCTCGTGGTGGAAATGCATTGAGAGAAATGCATCATAATGAAGCGCTCAGAACCGTGACCGAGGGTGGAGTAGTATGAAGGTGTAAACCAAGCACGCTGCATTTGGCATCGCGCGCATGTTGGTTACTATAGTGTATGCCTCGATAACTGACACCGAATGGATCGATGCATGTCCACCGAGGGTAGGTTGCATTAGTCAAAGCATGAAGCGAAGCTTCACCTTGTCCCGCAAGCTTCTCCTCGCTCATGAAGTTGACGGGACACACCAAAAGTAGTGCTAGTCCATACTCCCTCCTTTTCGTTAATATGGCTTAATCTTTTTATGGGTAAATGAGAGAGCTTTATTCATATATAAGCATTCTTAGGACGATCAGCCAAGACACTGGTCACTAGGAAGCGAGGTACCCCGCAAAAAAAGAAGTAGGAAGCGAGGTGTTTCATCAAGCCAGCTCTCGACCACATTCAAAGTGCAGCAAGCATGGTTCGCACGAAGATGCGCCACAAGGTTTGCTGACCTGTTTACATGCTGAATAACAAAAAAAGAGGAAATATTACTGAGGGCTACTATTTGTAACAGGATATGAGCCAGAATTAAGCAAGAATTGTGGCGAGTGTTCCATGCAATCAACTTCCATTATCACATGCGAGAACCCTCAATGAGAACCAAATGTGTTGAAGATTGCTTTATCACATTTTAAAATTATAATAAGAGTGCAGACGCTCCTCCATCCGGTTCCTAGTACTAGTATAGTACGTACCTTTATGGACTATAGTAGTAGTACTAGTAAACTTTGCGCTTGGCTGTTCGAAGTCAAGCAATAATAGAACTAGTAGTATAGTGTATGCTTCGCAACTGACACCAATTAATCGTTGCACGCCCACCACCGAGTGAGGGAGAGCTTGCATTAGTCAAAAGTTTCTCCTTGTCCTCGCGAGCCACCGCGCAAGCTTCTCCCGCCCCGCAACCTTCTCCTCGCTCGACAAGTTGACGGACACAGCAAAGTAATGCTAGTCCATGCTGCCTCCTCTCCGTTAATATGGCTTAATTTCAAACGAGATAAATACACCGTCTCATCACCGATATTTGTAAAAATACGGTCATGGGATTTCATAATACGCCATTGCGCCAATATATATATTTTCCGGTGTTCATACGGTCACTAGCTCACCGTGATCGAGTATGTGTGTGCATGCACGTAGGTTGAGCACTTGAGCGTGACTGTGTGTGTTCCGTCGTGTGCTCGGACATGCATGCATTAGGGTGTCGCGCTGCTTTTTGGCCCATGTGTACGCAGGATCGCTGCATACACGTAGGGGGAGTACGTAGGGGCCACTAAGGAGCAGCCAAATCACAAAGTAAGTTAGTCGAAGAAGCAACCATCATTTCACTTTTGAATGACACGTATACAATATAAAATGGTTGATATGGAGAGAAAAAGAAAACCACTATATATACACTAGCAGGAGCCTAAGCTACAAGCCTGCTTGCTTAGGTTGCTCTCTTCACAAGCATAGAACGACGGGCCTGATCCCGCAGCTGGGGGAAGGGAACAATGTTCTGCATAGACGCGGTCGACATCGGCAAGGGAGAAAACCCACAGTCGGTGCGTCCCAATCGGGGTCACCGCGTATGGGCCGATGCCGATCCCAACCGCCTCTTCTAGCTACAGCCCGACGTCCTGTAGTCCATCTTCCTTTGGAGCCGGCTTGCTCCATCGCCAGAGCTCCATCTCCATGTCGATCTTTCTACTTCTACCGCTTCTACTTGTGATGAGTTTATGTCTCATGAACTAGTGCCGATTATTATTCTAATCACACTTCTTCAATATCTTTGCCATCAGGATGCTCGTGTCGATTTTAGTGGAACCGCACAAAAGCATCAGATGATCCGAGGGTGCCACCGCCTTTCCTTCGACGGGTTCTACCTCGCCAGGAAATTAAATCATGTTTAGGGTTTAGGTTTAAGTCGAGTGACCCCATCAGTAGTTTTTCTATCGCACACGCCTCACAACCTTTTTCTTTAGTTGTGAAGTAAATATTGGCTATGATCTGTGAATCATTGAGATGCATCAAGATGCGTGTTAGTTTTCCTTTGTATTTGATGGAATGTTGTAACGGGCAACCTTGGAATAGGAATGAAAATGGAGTGAAAAGTTTCCGCTTTTCCGAGAAAAATGGAAACGGAGAGAAACCAATGTTTCGCTTCGCTGATCGCGCCATCAAGCAAAACCAA
This sequence comes from Aegilops longissima, assembly GCA_021605205.1. Classification (NCBI taxonomy): domain Eukaryota; kingdom Viridiplantae; phylum Streptophyta; class Magnoliopsida; order Poales; family Poaceae; genus Aegilops; species Aegilops longissima. The sequence goes on along the minus strand of JAHIAM010005751.1, from coordinate 23,365 downwards.
CGCTTAAATCACGCCGTCGGTTCGTGTCTCACCTCCTCCACGACTCGACCTCACACGGTCGCCGCATGCCACTCACCGCAAACCGAGTAGTATACCATAACTTTCCCGCCGCTTGTCGATGGATCGCGCCATGGAGTACTAGCACCACCGAAGAGATTGACGAGTTGGGGAGGACAGCTAGCTGTAGTAACGACTCCCAAGAACTTTTTACATGCATGTTGTAGCCGGCTATTGCGACTTTTGAACGCGAGCAGCCAAGCGGCACCCGGAAGCGGTGCGGGCGATGCCTTCGCCGGCATGCCGCTCAATGCCGGCGCTAGTGAGAGGTCGCGTCTCGCCCGCCGGGCATGAATGCGGCATCGACTGCTTTCAAGCGGAAGCACGCGCTGGTGATGAAGAGGGTTCGGTTGGTCAGACCGCCGTGCAGCGGTCCGGACGCGCTCAAACAAGAGATGTTGTACGTTAATATTGCTGCGATATAATTAACAACGAAATAATGTGCCGCTTGGACAAATATGATTGGAGATGGAGATGGAAATGGAATTTTACGAAACACGGATATGCATGTCTATGTCTATGTGTGTGTGCGAGATGACTCTCACGACCGGAAGCGGGGCGTTTTTTGATCGAGTTTTCTTCTTGGTACGTTAAAAAATCAGTTTGTCTAATTCACATCTAGATGTTATTTAAGGATATCACATCTAAGCTCCCACAAGTATATAATGTAGCAACAAGAAACAAAAAACTAGGAAAAGACCACAAACAGAGTGGACATCAACTTATATGTGACATAACTATGTCACATCTAGATGTGTCCTAGACAGACCCTTAAAAAATTGTCCGCCAGCTTTCGCTTTTTTCCGGAACGCCAGATTCTATTTAAAACCACTGCTATGGAGAGATTTTTTACTCCATTATAGCCTCTTGTTTGATAGAGTTTCACGCCTCGCCTCTCACCCTCTCCATATCAAAACAAGATGACCGTGTCCACTCTATCTCTCTCTCACCGGTGGTCACAGATCCGCCGAATCCCGTCCGCTACGGGAGGTGAGGAGATGCAGCGTTCACGTTTGTCGCTGCCGGGCGACGGAGGAAGCCGATGCACCGCCCTTCTGAGCCGGGCGCTGGCACGGACGAAGATCCTCCGCCCTTGTTCGCTGCCGTCAGGTGGACAGGTCCCGCCACCCCTAAACGACATCTCGCCCACCGAGGTATAACTTCTTAGACTGGTCCAGCTCCCTGTGTCGCAAGTGCGGGTTTTCTTCTATGCGACTACTCCCCAGCTCCCCATGCATAGTAGCTAGGGTTCGCCGGCTGGTCCAACATCACCTACTAGTACTACTATTATAGAGGAAATGCCACTCAAAAGTTGTCCTGATTTATGCCTCGTGGAGGTATACATGTTGTTTCGACAAAAAGTACATGGTGGTTAAAGCGGTCATTGTCCATATGGTGGTAGTACTATCACCGGTTAAATGAAGAAATGCTTTTTTCTCGGTATCCTGGTTTAGTTCTCATCAAGATAATTATGATGCTTCGCTTGTTGGTGTACTTTTCATTAATTTTATTGACAATTGAGATGTCGCTGTTAACCCTTTTTATATTTTTGGAAACAATGATGCGTGTCTCCATACCCGGCATGTCTTCCTCAATTTTAGTGGAACTGCACAAAATTGATGGCCATTGTTGTTCCGCCATCGTCTTCCTCGCCACGTGGTTCTTCCTTCCTCGAGCTTGATTACCGAGAAGAAACAGACCACGGTGAGGATTTGTCGAACTTTAGGTGCCTCACGCAAACTTGATGCCAAATGGATGATGCATCACCACGATGACCTATCGATGCTCATGGTTGCGCTCATGGTTGCGCCGGCTGGTGAAGCTGATCGATTTTGACGAAAACAAGCTGTCTTCCATCAATGCTTTGCTTGTTACGCACAAAGATGATATCCTTCGTTAGTTCACCTTTGGTTGCGTTGGAACGCAGTGCCTTTCATGTTGGTGCAATTTTATCACACAATTGGCTATGAACCAAATGTTTCTCAAGAAGGATCGACGCTGGTACTAAGAGCATAAGTTTTGTATTGATTTCTAAGCCTTCTCACAACTTTGTCTCCAGCTCCCTGTAATTTTATTTGTCCAGCTATTAACTTTGATTTAAAAATGGTGTGGACTAAAACCCGGATGAACGAGTAGCCCTCCATTTTATTTACTCCAAGATATTAGATTTGACTAAAGTCAAACTTTGTAATACTCTCAAACATTTCCGATAATTGAAATTAAATTTCTTTATTTGTACACACTCACATCGCTTATGTATAATTTGGCATGTGTGGTTGTTCACTTAAGGGAGGGTAGTGTACCACACGTGAAGGACATGAAGTGCTACCAGACGCTGCATGGATCGTTAGTTCATCGGAAGTAGTACTAGTTTTCTTCACTGACATTAAATAAAGAGTTTCGCTCATACTTACACAATTTAAAACGATTGTTATGGAGAGAATAAGAAACCACTCCATTATATTTTAGTCGATACACGAGAGTACTATATGGATGCAACTTCATTGATTAGTGCACCTGCTTTTGATTTACGACTGTGGGCCCAAAATGTGGCTGGCTCACCGCTCATACAGCCAAAAGCAGGTGCAAGAAGGCACCGGAGCTCAAATTGCATTATAGTGGTATATATATAAGCTGGAGCCTCAGCGCTTGTTCGCTAGGGTTTGCACTCTCCACACGCCGCCACACTACATATATGTTACACGCTAGAGGCTCAGCTGCTCATTTGCTAGGGTTTGCTATATTCACAGCCTCTCACCCTCTCTCACCAGATCTAAACAAGACTGTGTTGGCCTCTTGTCTCTCTCTCCCCTCACACCTGGTGAAGGAGGCGTCCAGATCCCGCCGCACCGTGAAGGGGAGGAGGTGCATGGTTCACTTATCGCTCAAGCGAGGGAGGCAATCCACTGCTGGCTGCGCTTGTTCTTTTCACCCAAATACTGTAAGGGAGGGCCACCACCCCTTCTTCCTCGCTGCCGCACGAGTGTGGGTAGATCCGCCTCCCGCCGACGCCTTGCCACATCCCGACGACCCTAAGGTATAAGTTTTTTTGAAACCGCTGCTGCTCTAGCTGCATGTGGATCTTTTTTGATCTGTAGTCAATCTAGGTCTTGGTTCAAAGAGGAAAGAAGGGTGCGCTGGGCTGGAGCAAGAATCTAGGACGTGGTTCAATGAGGAAAGGAGGGCGGAAAGTAGTATAGACTGCTATCCAGCCTCTTTGTAGGTCGAAAAGGGAAAAGGGGTAACCCAAAGACACACATCAGTAAGGAACCGATCTCTTTGTTGAAAAGGTAAAGAAACTAGGGGTCGGGTAGTTTGTGCACCACTAGATTTGCTGCCTCACATAGGAAGAAGGTTCAAAGAGATAAAATATGGGACCAGCGATATATGCTGCTTGGCTACATACTCGTGATCACCCATTTATACGCAGGGATTTACATGGTGTCAGGCATGTCCCATGCAGCTATTTTGTCGTTGTTAATCTCGTAATTAACTACTGATCTGTTTTAAAAGAATTTCTCTGTTAATATGAATCAATGCAACCGATTTAGAAATGCTACTGTCCTATACTTTGTTTTCCATCAAGATAAGGTAGATGCTTCTTTTTGTGGTTGCATGTTTCATCCTCCTTTATTGGCCAAGAATTGTTTTCTTTTTGCCTCTTAAAACAGGGATATTTATTCAACTTGTTGCTATAGAAAACTTAAATGTCACACCGCCAACTTTGCTTGATTTCAGTGCAACTGCACAAAACTTGATTGGATTTCCTATTCGTGTTGTTAGATTCGTATTTTATGTTGGTCGCCCCATGAAAGGTCAAGGTGCCTTCATCCACATGATTGTGCAAAGGTGCTTTGAGATGTTGTGCTACTTGTATTGGTACTGTTTTAAATAAATGATGAATTGAAGCTATTGTATTGCTGTCTTTTCCCATTAAGTAGTGAACAAAAATGGGACCAACCCAGACATGATGCTTGTTGCTTTGTTATAAAAAATTCAACATCACCCCCTTTATAAGCCAGTAATTGATGCCACTCTCAAAATTAACTACTGAATCTTATTTCAAAACTGCAACACTTGTTAGGGATAGGCGGGATTACCATTTTTGTGGCCGCATGTTTCATCCTCCTTTATTAGCCAATAATTGGTTCCTTTTTGCCTCGCTTATACAGGGATATCTATTCAACTTGTTGCTATTAGACATTTTGCTTCGCACGCTAAACACTTTGCTTGATTTCAGTGCAACCGCACAAAACGAGATTGGATTTCCTATTCGTGTTGGCAGATTCAGATTTTATCTTGTAAAGGCCATGACAGGTTGGTACTTGCCTTCATCCACATGATCGCAAAGGTGTTTTGAGATGTTGTGCTACTTGTATTGGTACTGTTTTAAATAAATGATGAATTGAAGCTATTGTATTGCTGTCTTTTCCCATTAAGTAGTGAACAAAAATGGGACCAACCTGCATATGATGCTTGTTGCTTTGTTACAACAAATTCAGCATCACCCCTTTATAAGCCAAGAAGTGATGCCACTCTTAGAATTAACTACTGAATCTTATTTCAAAACTGCAACACTTGTTAGGGATTGGCGGATTACCATTTTGTACGCATGTTTCATCCTCCTTTATTAGCCAAGAATTGATTCCTTTTTTGCCTCTGTTTATACATGGATATCTATTCAATTTGTTGCTATTGCGACATTTTGCTTCGCTACGCAAAACACTTTGCTTGATTTCAGTGCAACTGCACAAAAAGAAATTGGATTTCCTATTCGTGTTGGCAGATTCGATTTTATCGTTGTTGGTCTCATGAAAGGTCAAGACAGTGCCTTCATCCACATGATTGTGCAAAGGTGCTTTGAGATGTTGTGCTACTTGTATTGGTACTGTTTTAAATAAATGTTGAATTGAAGCTATTGTATTGCTGTCTTTTCCCATTAAGTAGTGAACAAAATGGAACCAACCTGCATATGACGCTTGTTGCTTTGTTACAACAAACTCTGATCACCCCTTTATAAATAGATGGAAGCACATACCGTTGTTGCGCCACTCTACCCTCGAACTGTTTATGCTTTTCGTTAATCTAATGCCGCCGGTAAAATTAAGCAATGCCACTCTCCTAATTAATTAACTATCAATCTTAGTTCAAAATCGCAGCACTTGTTAGGGATTGGCGGATTACCATTTTTGTACGCATGTTTCATCCTCCTTTATTGGCCAAGAATTGATTCCTTTTTTCCTCTCGTTAAAACAGGGATATCTTTTTCAACTTGTTGCTATCATGACATTTTGCTTCGCTTAATTTTGGTCGAATCGCACAAAATGAGACCGGATTTATATATGTGTTGAGATCTCTTTGAGATCTTCCTCATGAGTTGTTTCAAATCTTGGTCTTGAATGGTCAAGACTCACCTTCCTCCTAATTAACTCATCAATCTTAGTTCAAAACTACAAACACTTGGTAGGGATCGCAGAGTACCATTTCTGTTAGGATCGGCCGAGTACATGTTTAAGAAATGTATTGTTCAGATAATGTCTCTCGTTATTATATATCGCCATGCATTTACAAGTTGTTTTACAAATGGTACTATCCTGCTTTGTAGTTCTTTCTACATGTTTAACCAAGGTATTGTTAAGATAATGTCTCTCGTTAAAATGAATCACCACATTGTTTTAGGAATGATACTTTTCTCGCTTTTTCGTTTTATACATCTTGAAACAAGGCATTGTTAAGATAATGTCTCGCTAATATGAATGAATCACACCGATTGAGAATTGCTACCTCCCGCTTTGTTTCCCATTAAGATAAGGTAGATCAAGAGATGTTTTTCTTCCGGGAGTACAAGTCATCAACCGTTATTTCTCAAGAATTGTTTCCTTATACCTTTTGTTGCTTATGTGGATATCAAAATTAAAGCTCGGTTTTATCCTCGACTTCGATTTTAGTTCAACCGCACAAAAGGAGCTAATGTGTCCAAGGCAAACCGCTGCATTACTGGTCCAGTTGGTCGCTCCACTTTGCGTAAAGAAGCAGTCATTGTTTGCGCTTACATTACGTATGAATGACCGAGAAGCTTTACAGAGTATTAGGCCTTCCACTATGTAGGCCAAAAGTGGTGCCAATTTCACCTTTTCTTAGTTTGGCACCAAATCCTCCATTGCTACAGCCGTGCCATAAATATTAGACACCGTGACATGACTAGTCTGCAGAGACCATTGGCAATTTAATAACACGTGGAGTGCCCTGGGCAAGAAGTGCCCAAACAAGTACAAGAAGCCACAGACTCCACGATCATAGGCATTACATATTTTGAATGGGAAAACTTGTCAAAGTTTAATCATTGATGTTAGCAAGAAGCTTACAGACTCCACGATCATAGGCATTACATATTTTGAATGGGAAAATCTTGTCAAAGTTTAATCATTGATGTTAGCAAGAAGACGTTAGTTTAATATATTGGAATTGGAAAACCTTGTCAAAATTTGCTCATTGATGTTAGCCAGAAGACATGCTTTTGATATTTTTGAGTGGGACGCCTTGCTGTGAGCAGAGTCGAGTTTTTTTCCTATTCCCGTGTTCAATTTAGAAGTAAATAGTTACTCGCTGAGATATTCCCGTGTTAAGAGTTTGTTCAATATTGACTATGTAATGCCGTGCCTTGTGTTTTGAGCTTGAATGTTGTGGCATGCGGCATCACGAGCTGTTCACCGTGCCTCCCGAGAATAATGCTTCGTATTGTTTTGCATGTCGATCTAATGCCGTTGATTTGCTTGTTAAGATCATCCTCTTCGTTGTTTCCGCTTAAGAAGTTCATCGTCTCGATGTTTCATTCATATCCTATACGACAAGTCGGGTAGGTTAGACGTGAAACCATATGATCTTCCCACCAACTCATTATATTAGGCCATGATTGATCGCTGCTTTCCAACCAAACCGCTTGTAAACCTGACGCTTGTAAATTAAAGCAGATGGTCTCGCGAAGGCGCTTGGTTGGTCGATTTTACTAGTAAAATATCGGAAGTACTTGACACATGATAAAAACACTGAACGACACTCGACCATTGCTAATCCAGCCGTTAGCTGCAGTTTCAGCCTTGCCATGGATGGCATGATACGCACGCCGTGCATGTATCGCCCGCTAATGTCGCCCAAATAGCAGCAAGGCTCGTAAAATATACATTGGTCTCTCAAATTACATGCGTAACTCCGCCGGTTTTACTTACGCACCTCGGCCTCGGTTTCATTACGCCGTATTTTACGCGTTGTTTTCGGCGACGAGTAAATTACACTTGTATGTTAATACAGGTTTGAAATAAACCGAGCTCCCAAGCGCCGCCTTACCGCTTCATGCGTCGCCTCGCCAAGGCCTCATAGGTGTCCGATGATCCTGGCTTCCCGAATGAGTAGCGGCGTTGTATCGACCATCCGCAGGGCTCGCGAGGCCCTCTTCGCTGTCCTTCGAAGTTTTTGCGCCGCCGTGGCGCCGAGCATTGTTAACATCACAACTAACATGAGGATTCAGGAGATGACTTTATTTTGACTGGATGACACTAGGGACCCACTAGGGCCATAGCCGCACGCACGCAAGTGCCTCCTTATTATGTACAACTATTTTTTTGCTTTCTCCTGGTTTCTCGACATCACGGTCCTACACCATTGTCAACCTATGTAGTCAATATAAACGAGAGAATTGCACAAGGTGCGGCCAACAGCCGGGACCAAGCAGCTCGAGCAGATTTGTGTTTTGAGGCGTGAGCATCAGAGAGTTTTTCTTGGCAATGATTTCATTGTTTTTCAGAGGAGAGCAGGGTATTAGCTAGACGGGTCAGGTCTGCCTAGCCCAGTGCCGATATCCAGCCCAGATACTAATTTTTCAAGATGAAAATGGCTAGCCCAGCTATACGCCTTTTGAGGAATACCTGTGCAAGGTCAACTTGTTATTCTCTACTCACTGGCTGCAAATCTTTCCTAGGAAGGATGCATTAGGCTTAACAGGAAAATGGGCTTTAAAAAATAATAAATGGGATGTAATTATAAAAACAGGGTAGTAACTATAAAAAATGCACCAAACACAAAATTAGTTTATGAAATATTATTTATGGATTTTGAAAATCTTAAATTTTCATTGCTGCGCGCGCAATGTTTCTTTAGATTTTTACGTAATACAAATTTATATTTAATCTGACTAGAAATTTCGGGATAAAAATATTTCGGAGCCCATCAAAATGTGGGAATTTTTTATTGAATTCTTTCTTCAACGGTTGGTTGAAATTATTAATCATTGTCCTAGATAGAAAATGGGTTGTACTTTTAACAAACTCAGAATGGGCTGTTGTAAATTCCATTAGAATTCCAAAATGGGTTGTACATTATTACAAAACGTAAATGGGCTATAAGTTCTTCCGCCACACACTTGTGGGCCTACTAAGACGCTGCCCCTAAAAAATTGTTGACGCGTATGCAAGGCTTTGCCAACTTATTATAGTCAACACACGGTTCTAGTAGCAAAGGGTCGTTGGATGTCTATCCAACGGATGTCGGCTTCTTCAATCTCGGATATTCTTAGCTTCGCCGCCAAAAAATGATTCTCCCCGACATCCGGGGCACACCGCTTCGAGGCTGACTCAGGCCTACTAAGTTGGAGCGCACTAAGGGCTTTGTCAACTTAGTCAATAATAAACGCCTCTAGCTTCAAAGGACCGTGACGATGTCCATCCAATGACCATAGTGCTTCTTCAACTCGGTCTTCTTGGTCCAAATTACCAAAGCAGCGCTCGGTCGTGGCCTACCTGCTCCTGCCTCCCGTGGCCGGGTTGTGTTGCCATGAGGCCTCACCGCCTCCATACTACTCCCACCATAATAAAGTCATCCTCCACTCACCCACACCCCCGTTATTCTCAAGGGCTGTCGGTGACAAAAAGAGGGGTACACTTTTGTACCCCTATAACTGCAGGCACTGCAGTCCGAGCTATGGGCACCACCGCATTGAGGAAGGCGAGGGAGGTGAGCTAAGGTAAGGTCAAGCTCGAAAGGAGCAGAACGACGCTAAGACCAAGACCACAAAGAGCAATGGGGACGAAAGCGGACTTCGGCAAGACCTTTGCCGGAGGCGGTTTTAGCAAGCCCGCAAGACCTTTCCGCGGGCGGGTCGCCCACACCTACAGAGCGACTCACCCTTGAGTCCACTGCCCCCATGGGGCAATGAATCGGGAGACATCCCCGTGGTGATATGCATATATTTGTGAAGACATTCAAGATCAGGTACACACTATAGAAGATGACGACCCTTGGTGGGATCCCAGCCAAGGAGGACCATAAGGCCCCGCAAGAGCCTTGCCGGATGACAAGAAGCGCCACGGCAAGACCCTTGGCTGCCACGGCGAGGCCTCGCCACACACTCGTAGGGCCACCATCGTGCCCACGCCAATCAAACCTACACCACCGCTCGTGATGTAGCCGCCACCCAACTAGTTGGGCAGGCACCTGCGGGCGTGCAAGCGGACCTTCATGAAGATTCCACCACGCGCCACCTCACCGCTCGCCGCCTACATGGCACCGCGGCACCGCCGCCGTGACGCGGTCGGTTAACGTAAAGGAAGCGGCAACAGGCAGTAGGGGCGCTTAGGCGAATTCACGGGTGGCAGGAGACACCAAGAGAACATCTCGATGGCCGTCCGGCGGTCGGATGGTGATGGCGGCGCCGAAGCAGAGCTCAAGACGAGGCGGCAGGACGCCAAGATGCGCAAGGCGCTTGGTGCTCAGATATCGACTTGACGGCCTTTGCCGCCCGCCTCTTCCCTTCAAGCAGACTCCCAACGCCAAATTACCAAGGAGACGAATTCCAAGAAGTTCAGTGGAGCCGGCGACACGGATGATGGGGTCGCCGTGTCAAGACGGAGCGGGCGCTCGACACCTAGTCGGACCTGGCCATCCCGCCGCCCGCTACCTCGCTGTCAGCAGCCGCTGTCCTCCTCGCCACTCCCGCCGAGGAGGAGTTCGCCATTAGAAGAGCTTCCACGCAGCACCTTGCCCGGGTCCCGGCACCAAGACCTTGTCGGAGAGGAGGTCGCCTTCATCGCCTTGAAATGGAGAGCGAGCCTCCGCTAAGCCGTGGATGCGAGCGAACGCCTTCCATCCTCGGCTAAAGATACATCACGTGAGGGGCTGGGAAGTCGACGCGAACTCTGCATCATTGATCCCACAGCCCTCATGTGCAGCCGCATGACTCATGATCCAGCTCCATCTCCCGCGCAAGAAATGGAGTCTCGAGACGGCGACGGTGAGGCGGCGTGCAGCTGCATTTAAGAACTCGCAAGGGTCATCCCAACATGGCCCTCCATGGGGGAGGAACCATCGGCGGAGGAGAGGCCGGCCGCCTGCCTCCTCCTCTTCCCCGATCATGGCTCGCCTGCCTCCCCCTCTCCTCAAGGCTGGGTCTCGCCACCGAGGTACAGGAGAAGGAAGGACGCGAAGGTTTGAGCGGGCGACTCGCTGCCACCATTGAAGAACCAGATTCCTCTCTCCATGGCGGATGGAGGGGGAGCGGTCAAGGAAGGAGGAGATGGAAGAATGCGACGCCATTCTCTCCCGCCTTTATAAAAGAACGGGTGGGGCTCGCCGCCCCGCTTAGCCAATCAAGACGCTGAAGGCGCAGGAACTGACCAGCCTGCCCCCAGCCCGCGACGGCCTCGGTTTCGCCTCCACCGATCGCCACCCCAAGCGCATGAGAACCACGTGGCAGGCGGCGGGACCAAGGCGACGGTGAGGCGACTCTCCCACCCCATGATCGTGGGGAGTGGATGCCTTGAGGACCATGCTCTTGGCGCTGCTTCAAGAAATGGGCGCCCATGCCTCCCCTGCTTATGGGGGAAGGCGCGAACCGCCCCTTTACTACGACGTGACGACGCGCCAAGCAGTAGCTCAGCCCCACGATGCCGCCACATCACGACGCCCCCATGCTGAGCCACGCCGGAAGGCATGGGAAGCGAGCGCCAAGAGACTTACCGCAGAAAACCACCCCGCCTCTTCACAAGACAATTTTTGGGCCTAGCCCAATGACGCCGATTGCGCTTTACGCAGGCCCAGGCCCGGGTTCTGCTGGTAGACAAAAAGAGGGGTACACTTTTGTACCCCTATAACTGTGCATGGGCATTCTGAGCCACGGGCACCACCGCACTGAGCAAGGCGAGGGAGGTGAGCCAAGGTAAGGTTGAAGCTCGAAAGGAGCAGAACGACGCCAAGACCAAGACCACAAAGAGCAATGGGGACGAAGCGGACTCCCCCGACAAGATCCTTGCCGGGAGGCGGTTTTAGCAAGCCCGACAAGACTTTGCCGTGGCGGGTTCGCCCCACACTCCACGGAGCGAGTCACCCTTGAGTCCACCGCCCCATGGGGCAAGGATTCGGGAGACATCCCTGGTGATATGCGATCTTTGTGAAGACATTCAAGATCGTACACACTATAGAAGATGACGACCCTTGGTGGGATCCCAGCCATGAGGACCACAAGGCCCCGGAAAGAGCCTTGTCGGGATGACAGCAGCGCCATGGCTAGACCTCTGCCGGGCCCCGGAAGACCCTTGCCGGGCTACGGCGAGGCCCTCGCCAAGAACGCCCATAGGGCCACCATCGTGCCCACGCCAATCAAACCTCCACCACAGCTTTGTATGCCGCCACCAACCAGTTGGGAAGGCACTCGTGGCGGCAAGCGGATCTTCGCGGAAGACCCACCATCGCGCCACCTCAGCCTGCTTCGCCTGCCACATGGCACCGCTGGCACCGCCGCCGTGGCGCGTGTTGACATGAAAGGAAGCAATGACGGACAAGACAAGGCTCTCCCCCTCGATAAAGCAAGGACACCTAAGCAAGATGCATTTAAGACGCTTGTCATGTAATGCGAGGATAAACTCGATCATCAGACCCTTTCCACCTTCCTATGTGCCACCGTGGCAACCCCTTTCCCTATAAAAGGAGGCCCCTGTGCCACTGTGAGGAGGATTCGCTTTTGGAGCTCCTCACGCCCCATTGCTAGCTCAAGAACACAGATAAACAAACCACGTAAAGCAGGAGTAGGGTATTACGATCCTCGCGTCTTAACCTGGATAAAGGAACCGTGCTATCTCGCTTGATCTCGCTTTTCTCACGACCTTCGCGCTGCGACCGTAGTAGGGATTTCAGATCCCATAGGTGTCGCTCCACACCGACATCTTTGGCGTGCATGTAGGGGGCGCAGTTGAGAATCAGTCAGCAGTTAGTTCAAGCTTCTTCATCGCTATGGCGCTTCCAAGAAGAAGATGACGGTGGCGGTTGACCTGCCGGAGGCCGGACATCCTGGTCCCCGACGCTGGCGAAAGCAGCGGACCGTCGCAGAAGCGACCCGGGCGCCGCTCGCGAACACCAACACCGCCCCAAAGAGCTTAAGTTTGGGAGGCGCGGCGTTCGCGGCGCTTCGTTACGGGCCGCACGCCGCCAAATCCAAAGACGGAGCTGTGCCCTCCGCGGTGGCGCTGGCCTTCCAAGATCGCTGCCACCCGTGGCAAGGCGACGCGAGGGCTTCTAAGACTCCCACGCCGGCGCCGACGCGCGCTCCTCTCAAGCGGCACATGATTTAACGGCGAATCACGCCGAGGACCCCGGGCGCCGCTGAAAGAGCCCCGAGCGCCACTCCCGGATTTAGAAGACCTGCCCGCCACGAGGCGCCGGTGAAGATGGCATGCATCGCTGGTCGCGATAGAGCTCCTTCGACATGGTCGGTCGGCGCTGCCGCGATCCGCAGGTTTCGCTGCCACCAACGCCAGCAGGCTCCGCGCCGCATTGCTTCCTCGATTTTCCTCCCACCACGGGAAACTCGACGAATGGAGAGCCACTATCCGCCTTGTGGTGGTGGCCAACAAAGACGAACCGAACCGGAGGAGCCCCGGTCGATGTTCGACGGAGTCCCACGCACTGCTGGCAGAAAGTCGACGCGCCACACCACGGTGCACTCGCCCTCCTCGCCCGGCACCACGACACCAGCCCATTGCGACGTAAGGGCGGGCGGCGAAATTCCATAGCATCGTCTCACCCACGGGCCCATCAGACCAGCGCCAAGTTCTTCGAACGAGAACATGAAGACGCTCGAACCACTATCGAGCGCTGGCGCGGAGCGCGCCACCAATCAGACAGGCGAGGAGGGCCTGCTGTGAGCCACCCGGCACCGGAGAGCCCTGAAGGCCTACCTTACGAGGTAGGCTTTCCGCCTTTTACCCGTGAGCTGCGGCAGTTCCAGGGGCCCACTCACCGCACCTTCAAACCCAACGGGCTATGGTAAGTACAGCGGCAAGACCCACCCGTCCGAAGTTCCTCAAGATCTACACCATCGTGATGCAAGCTGCCGGAGCCCGCGACGATAAGGTGCTTGTAAATTACTTTCTGGTTTCAAAACCCAACGCCATGTCGCGGTTGATGCCCTTGCCGGTAGACTCTATTTCCTCCCGGTCGGATTTGTGCCATGAGTTTGTGGGCGCTTTACCGAGGCCACCAAGCCCATGGCCAAGCAAGTTTACCTGCACGCCATTCCCCGTAAGGAGGCGAGAGTCTCCGCAAGTATATACAGAGGTTCAGCCGATACAAGATAATATCCCTCGATGTTCATCCCGCCGCCATCATCGCCGCTCCATCGTATCAAGCGTGAACTCGCAAGATGCATGAAGAGCCGGCAATGAACAAGGTGAAAGATGTAGTAGAACTCTATGTTCTTACGTGATATGTGCCGAGTGAAGAGGGAAGGAAGTACCCGCTAAGATGTCGGCGTGGAAACCGATCAGATGAGGATATTGCCGCTGGGAAGAAAGGTCATGCGCCGCAACAGAAGTGCAAAGGTAAAGCGTTGCTTGCCGCCGAGGGATCTGATGACGCCGCTCCACCAAGAAAACCAAGGCATATGACCGCAAGGAAGTTGCCGGATGTGTCGCCGGTCTTGGCGGCTGCCGAGAGCCAGTGAAACTCCGGCTAAGCGACATCAGTAAGATCCATCGCACCAAAGGCCATGCTCTCCAAGATCGCCGACAAAGTTGAGCTCGCTGAGAAGCGAGGGCTGAGTATGAGAGGCGGATAGGAGAAGGCCCGACGGTGCCGAGGGGTCCGGCAGAAGCGTGACGGCCAGGCGGGCCGTCGCGGCAAGGATAAATAACAGAGAGGTTCCGCCTGGCCGTGATAAAGCCGTAAGACGCATTTATCACGAAGAGGACAACGAATCCGCGACCAAGGGTTTCGTAGCTACAGAGGCCATGTAAGGCCGACGGTGGCGCCGCTGCATACTTCTCACCGCCGCTTAAACAAGGGGCGCGAGATTAGAGCGGGCAGAGCCGCTGCTTGATGCCCAAAGGTCAAGTGGTCCATCACACCTATCATTTTTTGACACCGAGATCACCTCGATTGCACCATCGCAGCCGGTGCTTGCTATTGTTGGTTTCGCCAACAATACGCAACCTCAAGGTGACGTAAGATGCTAGTCGATGGCGGGCCGGTTCGAACCTCGATCTCGCCGTGATCGAAACCGCAGATTCCTGATGGAGACCTCAAGAGACGGGCACGCTTGTGGGTCAACCCGGAAGAAGCCAACCTAGGGAAAAGTCACGCTGCCCGTGACTTGAAGCGACCTGAACTACAGGATGGAGAGGATCGTTTGATGTTGCCAAGATCCCCTTGCCTACAACGGGATCCTTGGCCGCCCAGCACCGCTGTTCATGGCGCGCCACACTACGCCTACAACACCCTCAAGATGCCAGTGACCTGTGACGGTCATCACCATCCCTCCGATAAGAAAGATGCGCTGATTTGCGCCGACTAACTATACCAAAGAAGCAGCTTGCAGCAGCTATCGCCACTAGGGCACTTGCTCCCCGCTGGGGACCCCGGAGGAAGAAGAAGAAGACCGTGAGACCTCGGACACCTACTCCGCAAGCGCACCTCTCCGGAGGTAGCGCCGCTGCCGAGGACGTGCCGAGAGCTCCACCGCGTAAACAAGAAGCCCAGGCCATACCGCCAGAACCAAGAAGGTTTCTCATCAATGAGGACGCACAGATGAGCTTTTACCATAAGCTCCACCCTTGACGACAAATAGGAAGACGTGGCTCGCCACCTTCCTGCGGCGTAACGTCGATGTGTTTGCATGGCAAGCTCCGACATCCCCGTGTTCCTGTGAAGGTGATTGAGCACCACCTTGCTATCTGCCCTCATGCCGCCCGCTGCTTGAAGGTCGAAAGCAAGCTGAACGACAAGAGTTCATCACGAAGAGATCCGAAACCGAAGCAGCGGGTTTGGTAAGAGGAGTGCTCCATCCAACGTGGTTAATAATCCGTCGAAAAGCGCAAGGCAAATGGAAGGGAGATCGTGTATTGATTACACAGATATCAATAAGGCTTGCCCTAAAGACCCTTCCCGCTGTCGCAAGACGACCAGATTGTTGACTCCACGGCTTGGGTGATCTCGTTGTCATTCCTCGATGACGAGAGAAGACGTAAGAGAAAACAACATTCATCACCCCATGTGGTAATGATTGCTTCATGCGGATGCCTTTCGGGTTGAAGAGTGCTGGTTCGACGCTTGCAAGGGCTGTCCAGATTGTTTTGAACCCAAGCTCCATAGAAATATGGAAGCTTATATGGATGACATAGTGGTCAAAACCAAGGACAGGGCAACCTCATACCAGATTTGCAAGAAACATTTGCAAACCTCCGCAAGATCAATCTCGTTGAACCCCGAGAAGTGCGCTTTACGCTCCGTCCGCAAGCTTCGGTTCTTGGTGTCACAAATGGGATAGAGGCCAATCTGACAAAATCAAAGCTATAGAGCAGATTGAAGCACCCAAGCGGATCAAGGATGTGCGCCGCTTGCTGGTTGCGCCGCCACCATGGGCAGTGTTCATTTCAGTGTTCTGCTGAAGGCCGCTTTCCCTTTTTCAAGATCCTGAAAAGGCGGGCCCGATGGAGTTGACGCCAAGTCAAGCAGCATTGCAAGGTTTGAAGAAATACTTCCTCCGCGCCAATACTAGTTGCGCCTTAGGCTACAGGAGCTGTTGCTGCTATACCTGGTGGCAACGGATCAGGTGGTCACCGCCAGACTAGTGGCGCAGCAGAGAGGTTGACGCCGAGGTAATGGCAGCGCAGAGCCCGACACCACCAATGCAGAGACGACACTACCATTGAAGTGCCGCCAAGAAGAAATGATGCAGCACCCGGTTCACTTTCTTAGTTCCTCCCGCAGGGGCTAGATCAAGGTATCTGCCAGCAGTAAACTGCTCTTCGCCTTCTTATGGCCTCGAGGAAGCTGCGCCACTTCTCTGTGCACACGAGATAATCGTGGTCACTCGCCTTCTCGCAACGGATATTGCACAATCTGGATGCAACGGAAGAATTGTGGAATGGGCACCGGAGCTGTCCAGCTTTGGCCTCCAGCTTGAAAGTACTTCGACAATTGAGCCGAGTCCCAGCGGAGTTCATTGCGAATGGACCGCAACGCCGACGAAGAAGCCCAAGAGACCGCTCTCCTAAAGGAGGCAAGTTGTGATTGGATCATGTACTTTGATGGAGCTTTCTCCTGCAAGGCGCCGGGTCTGGCGCATTGCTTGTCGCTTCCATCGGAGAGCACCTCAAGCACGTGATCCGCATGCACTTCCCCAGTGGAGGTGTCAACAAACAATACGGCAGTAGTACGGAAGGGCTGCTTGCCGGTCTTAGGACCGCGGGCGGACCTCGAATCAAGAAACTCATCGCCGGGAGACTCGCAGCTTGTCGCCAAGCAAGTCAACAAGGATTACCAGAGCCCGCTGATGAAGGCCTACGCCGATGAAGTGAGAAAGTTGAAGAGTGTTTCGACGCAGTATACAGCTGAACACGCTCTCGAAGCGGAGAACGACATCGCCGACACCGTTAAAACGCTGCCTCAAGCTACCTGTGGAACAGTGTACCTTTGTGCTTCAGCTAACTCAGCCATCCGCTGATCCATCAATAGAGCAGAATAAGAGGAAATCAGGGCCCGCAGTACTTTTCCCGCCGAGCTCCCTTGGAGCCGCCGACAAGGATGTTGCCGATATCCGAGCCCGCCACGGACGACTGGCTCCGCGGAGCGCCAAGTCTTGCCGCCGAGACAGCCGCCTCCTCAGAGCAGAGGAAATGCCTTTAATCTCTGCTGCCGAGCCCTGTGCTCAGCCAAGCACAAAGATACCATCCGATTCCTCCAACAGGGAACTTCCCGAGGAGCAGGAAGAAGCGGAAAGTAGCCCGTCAGCTTTACCATGTACCAGTTCGCCGATGACGCCCCTGTACAGAAGAGGCCGAACGGTGTGAAATTGAAGTGTATCCTCGAGAGGAAGGACTGGAGCAGTTATGGAGATACACGGAGGCATATGTGGATCCCACATTGTCAAGGGCCCTTGCCGCAAGGCATTTCGCAAGGCTTCTCCGCCCACCGCCTCCGTGACGCGACGACACTAGTCACCAGTGTGTAGCGTGCTGGCCCATTGAAAGAAGCTTCATCAGCCAGCTCAAGCCCTTCAAACCATTCTCTCCTCGGCCCTTCGGTCCTGGGGCTTGACTTATCGGGCCCTTCAAGATCAAGTCGGGGCTTTGAGTACTTGTACTGTAATCGGCAAGTTCACAAAGTGGCCGGAGGTGGAGGCAGTGAGGAAGGTCGAGCTCAACAGCAAGTTCTTTATGGACTAGTGTGCCGCTTTGGCGCACTCCAACAGGTTATCACCGACTAACGGCACACAGTTCACAAGCCGCACCTTCATGCAATATACCCAAGACCTCGGCAAAGTTCTGTTCCTCGCTGCTCACCCGCCAAGCAATGGTCAGCTTGAGAGGGCAAATGCTGAAGCACGCGGAGGCTTAAGGACCAAGACCTTTGACAGCTGCACAAGAGTGGAAGGCGCCGATTGATGAGTTGCCGCGTTCTTGGTCGATCAGACGACGCCAAATCGAGCCACCGCCGACACCTTTCACCCTAGTATACGGGCGAAGCAGTTCTCCCATCGAACTCATATACGGTCACCTCGAAAGTGCTCGCTTATGACGAAGCTTGAGCAAGAGCAATCGCGCAAGATGACGCAATGCTCCTTGAGGAAGATCGCCTTCGGGCGGCCGTGGAGAGCAGCACGCTACTAGCAAGCCTTGCGCCGCTACCATAGCCGCAAGGTTCATGCCCGAAGCCTTGAGGAAGGCGACTTGTCCTTCGCGCTGCTCAATCGCCAAGAATTCCAAATAAGTTGGCGCTAAAGTGGAAGGCCTTATCGGGTAATACGAGTCACTGTGCCCGGCAGTCCGGGCCTGAGACCAAAGATGCTGTTCCGTGAGTAACTCTCGAACATTGAGCATCTTCGCAAGTTTTACCTATATATGCTGGCTTGCCGGCCTCCGGCAAGCCACCTTTGTACAAGCATTGGCGATGATGCATGTAACCTTTGTACAAAGCCAAAGCAGACTCGAGCATAAATAAATGAAGTGCCTGGCCGCCTAAGTTATAGCATGCATGCTAGGTCGAGTCTCGCCCTGGTTAGTTGATAGTGCTTAGCGCCACTAAACCCTAGCTTAGAGGTCGAAGGCCCTTGCCATTCTTTTGTCTTCTTTGGTTCGCAGGACTCACATGATATCCTTGCCGGATCACTTGAGGACAAAAAGAGAAGAGGGACAGACCGCATCTAGACACCGGCAAGCCAAGATTGCCGGGGCTGCAAGTGCAAGATTCACCCACGGCAAACCAGAGTTGCCGGGGCTATAGCTTCAGATAAGTTCTTCATCCCTTGTCATGCATTCCCTTATGGATCGAGGTATGTGAAACCTCATTTTTCCTAAAATCTACCATGCTCCCCCTAAAGGCCAGGCCCTAGGGCCTGCCTCGGGCTAGGTTTGGTCAGAGTCGCGCAGCAAAAGGATGAAACGAGGAGCTCGAACCCACCTCATCCCTGCCTCCGCCGAAAAGCGTGAGAAAGGTCGAGCGGCGGGAAGACGGCAGGTCTGCTGTCGGGCAAGGAAATGTTTATCTTAGAGATATCAAGGATTTACTCCTTGTCGGGTTTTACCCGCAAACAAATGACCCGGCTAAGCATCCTTTTTCATTAAAAACATTCCACTCTGTACAGCCCATGGGGAATGAAAACATGAATGATGGGATTACAAGTTTTAAATTCAGCCAAGGCCCAAAGGCTTACAAGCTAAAGAGATAAGCAGTTCAGAATCCCTTTTTGTCCCTTTCCTCGGAGGCAGGTCAAGGAGGCTAAAAGGGCGGTGGGCGCCTTTAGGCGAACTACGGGTGGAAGGAGACACCAAGAGAACATCTCGTGGTCATTCAAGGCTGGATGGTGATGGCGGCGCTGAAGCAGTAGCTCAAGACGAGGCGGCAGGAAGTCAAGCTGCCGAAGGCGCCGGTGCTCACAGATTCGGACATACTTGACGGCCTTGCCGCCCCGCCTCTCTCTTCCTCTTCTTCGCAGCCTCCCAACGCCACCACACAAGGAGACGCACCCCAGAAGTTCAGTGGAGCCGCGGCGACATGGATGATGGGGTCGCGTGTCAAGACGGAAGCGGCTCGACACCTAGTCGACCTGGCCATTCGCCGCCGCTACCTCGCTGTTGCGTCAGCCGGGCTCCTCGGCGCATACTCCCCGCCGAGGAGGAGTTCGCCATCGAAGAGCTTCCACGCAGCACCTTGCCCGGGTCCCGGTTAATTAAGACCTTGACGGAGAGGAGGGCTCCATCGCCTTGAAATGGAGAGTGAGCCCTCCGGCCAAGCTGTGGATGCGAGCGAACGCCTTCCATCCCCGACAAAGATACATCACGTGAGGGGCTGGGAAGTCGACGCAACTCGCTGCATCGCTGGATCCCACAGCCCTCATGTGCAGCCGCAATGACTCAAGGATCCAGCTCCATCTCTCCGCACTGAATGGAGTCGGGAGACGGCAACTGGTGAGGGTGGTCGGCGAGCCTCGACGAAGAACTCGCAAGGGTGATCCCTCAACATGGCCCTCCATGGGGAGGAACAACTCGGCGGAGGCGAGGCCACGCCTCGCCCCTCCTTCTCCCGAGCGCTCGCCGCCCCACGCTCGCCTCTCCCTTCCTCGCAAGGCTCTCGCACCGCAGGTGTAGGAGAAGGAAGGACGCTGTCGAGCCGGCGCACCCTCGCCACCACCGCTGAAGAACTGTGGATTCCTCTCTCTCCATGGATGGAGGGGGAGAGCGGTTGAAGGAGGAGATGGAAGAATGGACCATTCTCCCGCCTTATAAAGAACGGGGGCTCGCCGCCTGGCCAGCCAATCAAGACGCTGAAGGCGCAGGAATCGGGACCAGGCCGCGACAGCCCGTTTCCCGCCCACCGCTCGCCACCCCAAGCGCATGAGAACCACGCGGCAGCGCAAGGGACCAAGGCGACGGTGGGTGACTCTCCCACCCCTGCGGATCGTGGGGAGTGGACGCTTGAAGACCACGCCGCCCCTGCTTCAAGAATGCGCCGCCCACGCCCCCGCTTATGGGGAAGGCGCGAATCGCCTTTACTACGACGTGACGCATGCACGCAGAGCTCAGCCCCACGCATGCCGCCTTATCACGCACGCCCCCATGCCGAGCCACGCGCGAAAGGTATGGGAAGCGCAGCGCGCAAGAGACTTACCGCAGAAAAACCACCCCGCCGCTCACAAGACCGCTTTTGGGCCTAGCCCAATGACGCGATTGCGCTTACGTGGGCCCAGGCCCGGGCCCTGCCGGTGATAAAAAGAGGGGTACACGCTTTGTACCCCTATAATCTGCACGGCATTCGAGCCACGGCACCACCGACCGAGCAAGGCGAGGAGGTGAGCCAAGGTAAGGTCAAAGCTCGAAGGAGCAGAACGACGCCAAGACCAAGACCACAAAGAGCAATGGGGACGAGCGGACTTCGACAAGATCCTTGCCGAGGCGGTTTTAGCAAGCCCGCAAGACCCTTGCCGTGGCGGTCGCCCCACACCCACGGAGCGAGTCACCTTGAGTCCACGCCCCATGGGGCAAGGATTCGGAGACATCCCTGCAGGATATGCGATCTTGTGAAGACATTCAAGATCAGGTACACACTATAGAAGATGACGACCCTGGCGGATCCCAGCCAAGGAGGACCACAAGGCCTCGGCAAGAGCCTTGCCGGGATGACAGCAGCGCCACGGCAAGACTCTTGCCGGGCCTGCAAGACCCTTGTCGGGCTACGGCGAGGCCCTCGCCAAGAACACCCATAGGGCCACCATCGGCCCACGCCAATCAAACCTCCACCACATTATTTGCATGAATGCCGACCCAACCAGTTGGGAAGGCACCTGGTGGCGGCAAGCGGATCTTCGTGAAGACCCACCACCGCGCCACCTCACGCCTCCGCTTACATGGCACCATGAATCGCCGCCGTACTGCGGTCAACACGAAGGAAGCGCGACGATTCAGACAAGGCTCTCCCCGCCACCGATAAAGCAAGGACACCTAAGCAAGACGATTAAGGCGCTTTGTCATGTAATGCGAGGGATAAACCGCATCATCAGACTTTTCCACCTCCCTGTGCCACTATGGCAACCCCTTTCCCTATAAAAGGAGGCCCCAGCGCATCAGGAGGAGGATTCGCTTTTGGAGCTCCTCACGCCCCATTGCTAGCTCAAGAACACAGATAAACAAACCACCAAAGCCGAGTAGGGTATTACGCATCCCGCGTCTTAACCTCGGATAAAGGAACCGTGTGCTATCTGCTTGATCCGCCTTCACGACTCGCTCCATGACCGTAGTAGGGATTCTCGTGATCCCATAGGTGTCGCTCCACACCGACAGCGGCGACGGCAGCCTCACACCGCAGCCGAACCAAGGAACCTCGATTCTCCCGCTGGCTTCCATCGCAGCTGCCTTCCCCTGCTCCGTCCCCTTCCTAGGCCTCGGCTGTCCCGCACTCACGCCTAGTGCACTCGGGCGCGGCGTGATCAACGTGGTCAACGCACCAACTTCCATTGAAGAGTATCAGACGTGGAGAGGCCGATACCGGGTCCTGCAGCCGCAAGGAAGTGCCTCCTTATTACGCCAAGAAATAATTATTCCTCCACCTTACAGCAGGGACCCACCGACGTGCACCTTATTTCGCTGAAAAAACGCTTTCTCGATCGCTCGGACCCACCGGACGGGCTAGCGATTTCGAAAAAACGCTCCTCCGTCACCGACCCACCGGAAGTGCCTCCTTATTACGCACAAAAATGAATACTCCCGCTAGCCGGGACTCACCATGGTGGAGGCTGACTTAGGGCCTACAAAGTTGATCGACAGGGGCCTTTGTCAACTTTAGTCAATATGAACGATTCTAGCTCCAAAGGACCGTATTATGTCCATCCAACGCCGTAGTGCTTCTTCAACCTCGGGTCTTCTTGCTCCACCCCTAGGCAGCGCCGGTCGTGCCGCATGCTCCTCGCCTCCCGTGGCTGATTGTGGCCGCCGGAGGCCTCACCGCCCTACTATTCCCACTGCCTGTGCCTCGCGGCGACGGCAGCTCACACCGAGCCAACCAAGGAACCTCATGCTCCTCTCCGCTGGGCTTCACCCTGCTTCCTTTCCCTCGCTCGCCCCTTCCTAGGCTCGCCGCGCCCACCGCCTCGGTGCTCTCGTGCGCGGCGTGGTCAACGTGGTCAAGGAAAGACTTCCATCGGACGGGATCTGATATGCAGAGGTCGATAGTAGGTCCACCCGCAGCAAGGAAGTGCGCCCTTATTACGCGCAAAATAATTATTCCTCCACCGACAAGGGACCCACCGGACGAGCCACCGATTTCGCGAAAAAAAACGCTTCTCGACCATCGGGACCCACCAGCTACACCTTCGCACGCAAGGAAGTGTGTCCAGCAAAAACAAAATGATTCGCCGACCGCCGGGACCCACCAGCCACATCTTCGCACGCAAGGAAGTGCCCGATACCGACCCACCGTCGAAGCATACGTAGCATTGTCATTCTAGTCGCGAACGGTACATATATACGGGTCGATGTAGAGGCGCACACGGTCGTAATAGAGGCGCCGACGTAGTATGTACACGCACGCAGCCGCCGTGGTGCAAGAAAGAAAATACGCCACGATGTGTACATACGGGCGGGTCTCAACGCCATCACAGACACGCACGCACAGGGCTCGTGGTACATGGCTGGCCGGAACGGAGAAATATCATCATCGCCGTGTTCATAGGGAGGCAACGGAATGCATCGTGTTCATGGGGAGGAAACGAATGCGTCAGATTCATCGGGAGGGCTTGGACGGAACAGAGATGGAAACTAGTCCCGACTTCACCGCA
>JAHIAM010005750.1:0-89635 GCA_021605205.1 Aegilops longissima | reverse complement strand
AAGATAATTAAAGCTACATGCGGCTACGCCCAAATACACAAGGGCGAAAAGAAGAAGGAAGACAAGGATCCGCTCGCTGATCTCTACTTTCTTGATGTGTTGCTCGCAGGCGCTGAACTAGTCTCCGCGGCGAAGCGGCGGTGAGCTCTTTTCGTGTCCTCAAGATGTTGCTTGAGAACATCCACGGATTCCTCCACCAGCCTTTTGGCGCCGCATGGAGCATGTCATTCTCGCCCATAAGTTTCTTGACGATGACGCCGGGTCCTCTTCAACAAGGAACTGGTCTCTCCTCGCTGGTCTGCACTTTGGACGATCTTCCCCTCAAGAGGTCGCGCCGCCCGGAGCCTCTCATTGCCCTCCCTTAGTTGCCGGATGACGCCGTAGCCTGCTCAAACGAGGCTTTCACGCCGCCCCGCAACCTCGCCACCGGAGATCTCGATCCATCTGGTTAGGATTTATCGCATGCATGCGCTCGTAATAGTCGATGCCCGCCCGCGAGAAATTTTTTCCTGGCCGCCAAGCGGGCGGGACATCTCGCTGCATTCATGGCGCGGCGACATCTTCGCTGTCAAGGCGCGGCCGACCACCGGGCAGACGACAGCCACAAGGGACCTCCATGCTACTTCGCGGCGCGACGGACCTCTCAGGTTGCCATTGCTACAAGGGATATGTCGGCTACTCGCAGCAAGGCGGGATATCTCGTGCTTCCGCTTCCATGCTCGCCTCCCCGGTGGCAATCCGACCTGTAACTCACGCTGGCCATGGCGACGCAAGGGAAGGATGCTGAATGACTTGTTTGTTTTTGTGGATGAGGAGTTGAGGAGGAATGTAGTCATCTTGGCATACTAGTATTTATAACCGAGTACTAGTACGCCCTAAGTGGGAAACCGCTTAGGTTGTGATCGTGTGAGCAGGTTTGGAATTCAATATAGCGCGGTACTAATACGCCCTAAGTGGGAAACCGCTTAGGTTGTGATCGTGTGAACAGGTTTGCAATTCAATATAGCATGGAGTAATTTGAATGTGATGAGACGTAAGCTCAAAATTTATTGACGTTCTAGTTTCAAGTGCGACACTATGCCCGTGATGGAGTACTTTTTTCTACTCCTCCTTTCCGGTTTTATAGGGCTTATCTCAAATATAGCATGGAGATGAACAGATCTCGTGGAGTCCTGCTTATGCACGCCACACCCTCCCCCTGCTTCGACCAGAAGCGCCCAACACAAGTCCGCTTGGCCCGCTTTGTGGTACGCCACACCCTCCCGATCAACAGACTTCCTGCCGACCGTAGTAGGTCCGCTTCTCCGCTTTAAAGCACGCCACACCCTCCCGATCAACAGACCCTGCCGACCGTGAGGAGGTCCGCTTCTCCGCTTTATGGCACGCCAGGCCCTCCCAATCAACAGGACCCTGCTTTAACGCGGGCTACCGAACACAAGGCCGCTTCTCCGCCAGCGGTACGCCAGCCTCGCTTCCATCGCCGCTCCGCCCAAGCCTCCCGGCGAACACGACCACGCATTCCGCTCCGACTCCAGCCGGTTGGCTCACCATGAGCACGATGACGACGCTGTTTCTCCGCTCCGACCCAGCCATGTACGTATGCGCGAGTAGGCGTCGAGACCCTGCCCAGATGTACGACGCGGGGTCAGATTTTCTTTCTTGCACCTCGCTGCTGTAACGACGCGGTACATGCTACGCGGCGCGCTTACTACTACACGCGGCGCCGCTTTCTACATCTATGACACGGGTGCCTCTACATTGACCAATATGTATGTACACGTCATTACCAGAATGACGACGCCACGACGCTTCGACCAGGTGGGTCCCAACCGCCGCACTTCCTTGCGGCGACGTATGTAGCCGTGGGTCCCAGCAATGTGGGCGGATCATTTTTTAGACGCACTTCCTTGCGCGAAGATGTAATTGTGGGTCCCAGCGCATGTGGGAAACATTTTTTCGCTAAATACGGTGGCCTGCCGGTGGGTCCTCGCTGCCGGTGGAGGAATAATTATTTTATGCCGTAATAAGGAGGCACTTTTGTTATGCGTCGTGGACCCAGCTGCCGCCTCTCCACATACAGTCCACGTCCGATGGAAATCGCCTTTACTATGTTGACCACGCCACGCCGAGAGCACCAGTATGTGGACGGCAGCCGAGGCCTAGGAAGGGGACGACAGGAGCCGGGAAGACGCGGCAAGGAAGCCCGCGCGAGAGGAGTACGAGGGTTCACCGTTCGGCCATGGTGTGAGGTTGCTGCCGCCGCAGGCCCGCCAGCCGTGGGAATAGAAGGGGTGAGGCCTCCACGGCAGACATCCGACCACGGAGGCAGGAGCATGCAGGACGACCGCGCTGCTTTGGGCAGCTGGAGCAAGAAGACTAGAGGTTGAAGAAGCACTACGGCTGGATGGACATCGACGGTCACCGGAGCTAGAATCGCGATATTGACTAAGTTGACAAAGCCCTTCGTCCCTCGCCAACTTAGTAGGCCCATTAAGTCAGCCTCCCACCAGGTGGGTCCCAGCTAGCTGGGGGTATTCATTTTTTGTGCGTAATAAGGAGGCACTTCCGTGGGTCCGAGCCGACAGCAGGGGAACGCTTTTTCAAGAAAATACGGTGGTCTGTCGGGTGGGTCCCAGCAGTGTGGGCAAACGCTTTTTTCACGAATACCGGTGGCCCGTCCGTGGGTCCTCGCTGTCGTGGAGGAATAATTATTTTCCGTAATAAGGAGGCACTTCTCGGCTGCGTTGCCGTGGACCCACCGTCACCTCTCCACGTACAAGATTCTTCCGATGGAATTCGGTCGTTGACCACATCGACCACGCCAAGACCGAGAGCACCACGACGGTGGACGACGGCGAGGCCTAGGAAGGGACGATGCGGAGCGGGAAGACGCGGCAGGGATGCCCACGCCGGAGAGGAGTACGAGGGTTCATCGTTCGCGGCACCGCCGCCGCATAATAACAGGGGTGGGGTGAGTGGAGGGAGGGATGGCCTGCCAGCCGTGGGAGTGGTATGGGGTGGAGGCTCACAGCAAAGCACAGCCGCCACGGAGGGAGGAGCAAAGGCACGACCACCAACACATTGGGCGGCCGGAGCAAGAAGACCAGAGGTTGAAGAAGCACCACGGCCGCTGGATGCACATCGACGGTCAATGAAAGCTAGAATCGCGGCATATTGACTAAGTTGACAAAGCCTTTGTCCCCATCAACTTAGTAGGCCCACTATATCGGGTCCCAGCCAGGGGGGGTATTTTTTTTGGGCGAATAAGGAGGCACTTCCTGCGCATGCGAAGATATAGCTGGTGGGTCCGAGCTGTCAATGGCGGTAACGTTTTTTCGCGAAATACAGAGGCCCTTTCGTGGGTCCCTGATGTCAGGTGGAGGAATCATTATTTTGGCGATAATAAGGAGGCATTTCTCGGGACCCAGCTGTCGCCTCTCCACATACAGTCCACTTCCGATGGATGTCGCTCATTGACCATGTTGACCAGGCCGCCGAGAGCACTGTATAAAGGGACGACGGGCGATGCCTAGGAAGGAACGACACGGAGCTGTGGTATACTCAGCAGTTATTTCCCACGCCGGAGGAGTACGAGGGTTTATCGTTCGCCGCGCGTCACGGAGAATAACAGCATGTGGACCTGAGGGTGAGTAGAGGATAGGTAGGCCGGCGATGGGAGTACGGTGGGGCGGTGAGGCCTCAGATGGCAGCACGGCCGTCATGGGAGGAGGGAGCAGCAGTCCTACCGGCACTTGTTTGAGCGGCCCGAGCAGGAAGAGCAGAGATTGAAGAAGACGACGGCCGTTGGATGGACATCCAACAAAGATACAAAGCCATCTGTGGAAAGCCTCAATCTGGAAAACAAAGATACAGCCCATCTCGCCATTATTTCAAATAGTTTACAGCCCATTTGCTAATTCTACGGGTTTTTTGGAGCTCATATTCTTTTGTTAGCATTACAGCCCATATTGTGGCCACAGCTTAAAAATTATACAAATTTTGCATTTGTCAAGGGGTCGAACTGTTTTAGTCCCGAAATTTCGAGTGACATTCAGATCGATTTTAAAAATAAATGTATATCAATATAAAATCCAATAAATTGTAAACGACAAAAATCAATGCAATTTAAAATTTCAAATGAAAAAGATATTTGAAACTAATTGTCGGTTTGATGTGTTTTAAAATGTACAGCCCATTTCTCATTATCGATAGGGCATTTTCTCACAAATTAATGAAGCTCTCCTCGCCTAGCCCAACAGGCCCGATAAAGTGACTTACTTGACAAATTAAAAAACTGGCTAGCCATTTTGAAAAAGAAAAAAACTATCGGGATGGTCTGTGGTAAACATAAAAGAAAAGGTTGTCTAGACAGGCCGAGTGTCCCGCACAACCCAGCTTGACACCTCGCTTCCATCTCAAAAACATATTAGATAAATGCCACTCCAATTATGGCGATTCATAAAATGCCACTCAATTTCCAAACTTTGAAAATGCCACTCGCAATTTTTGCAAACTTTGAAAATGCCACAGCAGTTCGCAAACTTTGAAAAACGCCACTCTAGACTTCAAAATGCCACTAGAAATGGCATGAAATGGCATTTTCAAAGTTTGGAAATTGCAAAGGCATTTCTCGTGAGGCATTTATCAAACTAACCCAAAACAAAATAATCTGGCGAGCTGATGGGTCCTCGTGTTAGCCGTCACAGTAATTCTTCTGCTTATTGACTATGTTGACAATGGCATGGGACCCGTATGTCGAATCCACTAGAGGAGCCATTTTTTATTGGCTTGAAATAAGGAGGCACTTGCTTACGATCGCCATGACCTTGGCGGGTCCTCGTTGTCATCCTTCCACGCATAATCATCTCTTGATTGTGTACGCTAACTTGCAAGGCCCACAAGTCAGCCTCTAAACCCGTGGAGGACAAATACAACCCATTTAAAAAATAACAGCCCATTCCATACGCTCAAACGGAAAGTTCAACATTCAGAGCAAAGTAATGTGTCCGATCCACATATAGAGTAATCAACTCCACGCTGACAACCATCATAGCCAAGTTAACTATCTACTCCCACTAGACAAGTACTAACTTACTTTAGCTAACTAGACGATGCCGGGCGGTACACGCTAAACACCGCACCGCGCCCCAAGGCCGCCGACTTGCCAGGTGCGAGAGGGCGAGCTGTTCGCTGCTGGCCTTCTTTCCATGCCGGCGTGGTCCACCGAAGCTGGCTTCAAGTGGAAACCCACTTGACGAGCTGGTAGTAAAATCAGCGTCGCGAACGCTGCGCGCGTCTGGACGGCCTCTGTGGCTATTTGCCGTGCGCCGCCTCCACGTAGTCGGCCCAGCTTATGGCGCTCGCTTCACGACTCAGAGCGCTTAAGCGCTGCTGCTCCATGTCCTCCGGCGGCGCAAATCGGCGCACGCTGTTCTCCGCCAGCGGTCGGCCCAACAACTCCCGCCTCCGCCATGCGGTCGCGGCCCAACAACTCCTCGATCCACGCATTGCCATCTAAAGACAGATAGAATGCCTCCTCCTCCATCCGCCTTCCGTGAAAAACCAAACACTAGTTTCGGCGGTGACGGCCCCGGCCACCTACCGCGGACGGCGGGCATGGCGGACGTGGCGAGCGACGCCGGGCTGGTGGTGGCTTATGAGGATACGGGCGAAGTTGTCAATTATGGCACCGGAGAATGCCAGAAACAAGATTTATAGGGGAAGGTAGCGCGACGGTCATCGTAATTCAATGCATAATGGCTTAGCGCCGCCAGCTTGCCGTGGAAAACTAGGGAAACTGAAATTATGACTGTGCTGCCCCTGTTCGTTCGGGTCGCACGCCGCATGGCGGAGTGCACTCAATCATCTCCTCCTTGTCAATAATGATTTCACGGATTTAAAAGCCCGCAAAATTAAAGCGATCTTTTTTCGCATCGCTAGCTGCCTTAATTACGGCCGATCGCATGCGTGCACTCAGAATCGCCACAGTGCAATACGCGAAGCATCATGCAACGAAGTCGCATTTAGGCACGATGCAGCCACTTAAATCGCTGGAATTAATTAGGCTTAAACTTCGCATGCCGCTAATTATTGCCATGCCTTGGTCTTGCTGCTTTGCTCACGGACTAATAAACCCGGACGGAGGAGTACCTTGGTTGGTGAGAGGTTTGAATTAAGCCCTGCAAACCGGAAATGAGGTACTAGTACGCGCGTGATCCGCTATTTATTCGTGTAGGATCGAGTAGGTCGCTTTTTGAATTGTGCCCTGCAAACCGGAAAGGAGGTAGTACGTGGCGTGATACGCTATTTATCCGTAGGATCGATAGTGTAGCTTGTCGGGCTTTTTCAGAGGTAGGCATTTTATTCAAAAACTGCCACTTCGCATCTTGCGCCGCAAATAAAACTGCCAAAAGCGCATTTGTAGGCTAGCTAGTGATCGATGAGTAACTTGTAAACACCGAGCTTAACAGAAATAAGTAATCATAATGCATCTCAATGATTCACAGATCATATACAAATATGTAGCTCCAAAAGCAAAGACCAGCCACTTCGGATCTTAAGGCCGCAACTAAAACTAACTAGTACGATTCCCATACATAAGATCAACATGTTAATGCATCTCAATGATTCATGATCATATACAAATATGTAGCTCCAAAAGCAAAGATCTAGAAAAACATCTGTTCTTCCTACTAACATGGATGCTTCTTCGGCCAACATTCAAGACAAGAGTGAAAGACAAATTTGTTTGTGAAGTCTACAATTCCTCTTGTAAACGTAAGTGGTTTCACCAACAGCTGGAACCATGAGAATGAACCACACATGATGGGGGAACATCCACGCAATATGATTTGGTCTTCTCTCGATCACACCGCGAGACTATTTTCGAATAAAAATGATGCCCATTGTATAATCGCACCAAATCAATGAAGCACCAAGTGTTGGCCAAGAATAGTACAAGATTACTTTTCTCGCAGTCCATGAAGTGACTATCCAATCTTTGTGTCTATTAAATGGCAATCGCATGCAAGGCCTATACTATTATCTTGTGCAGCTCAACCAAAATTATGGACACTTTGTTTGTTTGCCAATAGCAACGGGCATATCTCTGTTCACACAAATATCAAGCAGCTAGTAAACATATATGTAACATCCCAAATTTCCTATTTGGAATGTTTTACAATTATAGCTAAGCATCCTATGCATCCTGCTTGAATTTGAATGCCATTTGGAGTTTCAGAGAATTTTGAGTTTTGAATTTGAATTCAAACTTTGGCAAGTGGGAAACATTTCAAAACTAAGCCTCGAT
Source organism: Aegilops longissima (assembly GCA_021605205.1). Taxonomy (NCBI): domain Eukaryota; kingdom Viridiplantae; phylum Streptophyta; class Magnoliopsida; order Poales; family Poaceae; genus Aegilops; species Aegilops longissima. Next base: position 82,326 of record JAHIAM010005750.1, on the reverse strand, counting down.
AAATACTTGATCAAAAGTATGAGAGGAGTAAACATGACACTCCAAAATATCGAGGAAAACATTGCTAAAAGATTTGGATTCAAATATGAATTTTATTTGAATTTGAAAAAAGGATTTTATAAAGTTTGATTTTGCTTTTGAAAAATGTTCAAATGAAAGGGAATATTCTCGATCATTTTGGTATATATATACCCTATATAAAATATTTATATTTTAAAAGTTATACTTATTTTGTTTTATTTTAAAAAATAAATTTCAAAAAGGAAAACCTCAGCGCCAGCCTAGGCCTCTGCCCACCACAAGAACCCCACCTGCTGCCCACCTACTGCCCACTGCCACCGAGCTGCCCAATACACCGCCTCACTCACCTCAAGGCCAACTCCCTCCGAGATCGCCACCCGCCGCCTCACCCCCTCTCTCTCTCACCGACAGCGACCCCACCCCCATCACAACCCCGCCCCACGCCACGCTGCGCCGCCAGAGATCGCCGGATCTCAAGGATCCGGATCCCGATCCGCCTCGATCGCCTCGGCTGTGCCGAGGCCCCGCTATTTAAGCCCTCGCCCGCACCCCATTTCCCCTAGCCTCGCTGACCTCCTCCTCTCGCCGAGCTCACCGGAGCCCTCTCCGCTGCCGCCATTCTCGCCGCCGCCCCTAGCCCACCCCGATCTCCCCGACTCCACCAGCACCTCCCCGACCTCGTCTCAAGATCCTCCCGCCACTGCCGACCTCCTCGACGACCGAGCCTCAACGCACTCGCCTGCCGCTGGGCCGCCGAACTCCTGTTAGTCGCTGAATCACCCCCGTCCGATCTCTAACCACCTGCTAGGATTAGACCTCAAGGGGTATGTTTTTATAAAGAAACCGCCCGGTTCGTCTGGTTTATTATTTAGTTAGGTTTTATTTTAGCCCGTCCGCTTTAGTTTAACCCTAGCCCGCTTTTAGGTTATTTGACGACAAGGCGTGGTTTAGCCCATTAGGCCTTTTTCTTTTATTTTTGTTTTTCTGTTTTAATAGAATAGTTTCTGCTTTTGAAAAATTCATATCTTTTATTCTGTTTAATATTTTTAGGTGATTCTTTTTTGTTGGTTTGCAAATTTTATGTAGTTTCTGTAGAATATATATTTAGCTATGTTAAAATTAATTAAAATTGCTTTAATTTAGTTTTAGTCAGAATAGTAAATCTGCTATAACTTGAGTTAGAAAAATTATTTTTGGATGATTCTTTTGTCCCAACTTTATTTTGGCATTGCCAAACCATAAAAATTAACTTGGGTATTTTAGGATTAATAAATAAATAGATTTAAGCAGAATCTTATTAATCCTAATTAATTAACTAGCTCCTGCTTTTCCTAATATTTTAATTAGTAAATAAATTTATTTTTAACTTGTGATTGATTATTCTAGGTTAGTTTCTGTCACTTAATAGATGAACTTTTATTTATAATTAATAAAAGTTTTATTTTATTTTCTTAATAGAAATTGGATTAGCCTAATAGGAGTTTTATAATAGATTTTAAATTAATTCTTTTGCTCCTAGTTGCTTAGTGAATTCTTTTCTCTGTTAAGTTAACCTAAAACCATGATTAGGTTATGTTGAGTAAATTTTATTATATAAAACTATTCTAGTTATTGTTTGAAGTAGGAAAACTTTGAATGGGTTTTTCTTTGAGTTTTCCTTGGATTTTGATTTGTTGTTTTGGTGTGTTATGTTACTTTGTTATGCTATTGTGTTATGTGATCCTATTGCTATATGCTTATTGTGGTTTGTTTGTCTCGTAGAGTTTCCTGAGTGCTAAGCTTGCTACTACTTAATCTTTAGCTTACGAGGATCATCAAGAAGGCAAGTTTTGATCATGTTATTTTCTATACCTATGTTTTTGTGCATTAGAAATTGTCACCACCCCACCATGCATGCAGAGTTGAAATTTTGAAGTCATTAAACTTGAGTAGTATCATGTGGTAGGATGAACCAATCCCTTGTTACCATGACCCCGGACTAAGTAGTTACTTTGCTATGCTCAGAGACGGTTTTGGGTTGAGTGAAATTATAAGCAAGATGAGAGTCAATGGTGATGACAACCCCATGAACTACAATGATCAAGATGGACTTCGGAAATTCACCACTGGGTGGAGGATGGTTGACGGCACCGAGAACCCAAAGGGTTGGCCGATGCATGGAGAAGTGCCATGACATCTTGCGGAAAGCTTCACCCAGCCACTTAAGAGAAGGATGGATGCCCCATGACCGAAGCTTATTCAGCAGCCGCAAGCCATTATGGGCTCGCTGGGTTGACCCTAGTAGTGACGCTGGGCTGGACGGTACTACGAGATGTAGAAGAACGGTAGGATTGATGGGTACCGCAGAGCTGTAAGAACTCTTTGAAGACCCTCGTTTATCTGGTCCCGCCTTCAAACACCATGAAGTGCTAAGACTTTAAAGGAGGGAATGATTCTTATGGGAAAGTGCAACCTCTCGCAGAGTTAAAGATCTAATCGATTAGCCGTGTCCCCGTTACGACAATTTGAGCCTCGAACTTGGAAGTATTCGAAATCTCAACACTAAACTAATAAATTAATTTGAGGGTTTTATGACTTAATAATTTGGGAATGAGATTTTGGTTGGCGGAACCATCTCAATAACTACCAACAATTTGTAGTAATTTGCAAGCAAGTCCACGTAGTAGGAAAAAATTTGCTTTTCGCAAAATGATGAAACTTAGAGCCCCACAGCCAAAATGCATATAGTGTTAGTAACTTTATTATTGTTATTCTTCATGACTTGCCAGCTTATTCAAAAGCTGATCCACATGGCTGCAACGCCTTATGTTGCGAGGTATATTCCGATCAGAGTGAGGCTACGCCCGCCATGATTGCCCTTTGGAGTCGGATGGACTCGCTTATCTTCGACGCTCGCAGTTGTTATTAGTTTATTTTCATGAGTTGGCCTTGAGCCAAATTTATTCTCTTGTAATAAAGACTCTATATGAGAATCGTAATAATATTCAGTGTGATTGAACTTTGATTACTTTATCGATGTAATCGTGAGTACCAAAGATGATCTTGGGATGGTATGCATACGTAGATTTGACCGATTTGGGTCAGTCGCCACAGAGATGGTATCGAGCACACGCTGATCGAGGATCGTGAACCCCAGGATCGGAAAGCCATAGGAAGAGACCATTTAATTTAAATCCTTTTCATTCCGTAATTCTCCCATGTTCAATTCTCGACTTTTCTCCTAATTTTCAACATTCTAGATGGTCGCCGAAGTTCACCCCAGCTTTGCTACCGGAGTTTTGCCACCGATGAGACGATGCCCTTCGAAGAAAGCTGGTCCAGATGGTGAAGAAGCTGAAGATCGCCTACCTCGATCACCGAAGCCAACCAATGCACTTCCGACGACACCCGCCATGGATTGAAGTGCATATCCTGTGAGAACCTTCGAGGACACACGGAGCCTATTGACTTTGAGTTCACCGAGTTCAACCGATCATCGGAAGGGACGGGCGATCTATCGAGCACTTGGACATCTCCGAGAGGAGTACAGGCCAAGCTCGATCCCTCGACTCGCCATGGTTTCACGCAGGCAAGGAATGGAGATATCATCCGCACTGCTGATGACGACTCCACTCTCTTACATCCAGACTTGGAGTGTCTTCTCGAAACGGAGATTCGACTCGCCAGAACTCAAGACACACTGAAGCTTTTGTTCCGTGAACTCGAACTCGGAGGAGAAGGCACGCAGACTTCCTTGGCTATGAGGAAGAAGTCGCGACTTCATGGAGACAATGACGACCAAGATGAAGCTTGCCGCGATAGAGGAAAGGATGGACTTGGGAGAGGACCTTTATCCGAGTGGAGATGAAGGACCCTCGTGAGTAATGATCAGGATTATGAAGGAGTACCACCAAGGAGTCACAAGAGGAGGCGCCACAACTAAGGACGCAAGGATTATTGATGAAGACTTTTAGTCGACCACCATGTTATTTTTCCTTTTCGCCGATCGCTAGGCCGATATTTTTTTCCTTCGATTAGTCATGAGCTTTTGTAATCGAAGTTTGAACCATGTTTGAGTGGAATGAATAAATGATTGGTGTGTTATGATTGTGCATTCATATGGGTAGTGTTATTTCTCATAGACCATTGTTCTATTCTAATTTTCTCATCCACTCCAAAACACCAGATGCCTCCGAGACGTGATAATCGGTTTTCCGCCGAGCTCACCCAAATTGCTCCAAAGAGCAGTAATGCACCGATGCAGCTACTTATTCAGAATCGTAACAACAACGCCAACAACCCACCGCCACCACCCCCGTGGACAACTTGACTCGATTCTCGAGGCTGAATCCGCCAGTGTTCTCTAGTAGCACCGAGCCGATTGTTGCTGATGATTGGCTCCGCAAAGTCGGAAGAGAGCTAATCACCGTTGGATGCACCGATGTCGAGAAGGTGCGCTTGTCACAAGATCAACTTGATGGACCTGCAGCTTCTTGGTGGGAGAACTACACCGCCACTTATCCCATTGGTGCCATCACATGGGATCAATTCCAGCAGTTTTCCAGACCGCTCATGTCTCACCGGAGCCATGAGTCTCAAGAAGCGTGAGTTCCGCAACTTATGCCAGGGAACCGTGATCGTGGCACAAGACGTGGATGAATTCAGCAAGCTCGCCGCTATGCCCCGATGATGTGGCCACAGATGCCGCAAAGGTGAGAAGTTCCTTGAGGGACTCAATGATGAACCGAGCATGCAGCTTATTGTATACCTTCAACAACTACCAGAGCTGGTAGACAAGGCCACCATACTTGAAGGCAAGCAGCAGCAGATAGAAGCCGCAAGCGGAAGTACAGCCAGGGGAAGCACAACCAGAGCTCAGCAGGCCCCGCTATGCACCATACTCAGAGGGCACACCCATCATAACCATGGAGGTCATAACCATGGAGGAAATGGGAACAACCGCAGCCAGACAACAAGTCAGGCCATGGCAATGGCAATGGCAATGGTAATGGCAATCAGCACCTGCTCGCCCCGGCCCAAGGATCTGAGCCACATCACCGCTTCAAGTGTCGAAGACAGGCACTACGCCACCGACGCCCGGAGGCCAAGCAGAGGAATGGAAATGGCAATGGAGGCTCAAATAAGAAGCCCAATCCGCTCCTCGCTGCTCAGTGAACCACATCGACGTGGAGGACGCCTATGATCAGCCGCATAATCGTGGTTGGTAAGTTTTATTGAATTCACGCTCAGTTTTGGTACTTTTGATTCGTGCAACGATTCATTCATATCAAGGGTAGTTGTGGAAAAGTACGGGTTACCCACTAAAACCCTTAGAAGCCCCTTCGCCGGGCTCCACGGAGGAGAAATGATGGCAGGTTTAGGCTGTCATGCAACCTCAACATCGGGAACCATAAATTTCCGCAGACCTCATAGTGTTGGAAACCTGCACTTGGATGTAATCCTAGGCATGGATTGGTTGTCAAAGTTTGAAGGGAACATAGATCGTGCTCAAGAAGTCTATTCTCGCCACCACCCCGGAGCGTAAGAGGATCAAGTATGTAGCCAGCACAACCAGATGAAGAATCAGTGCATTCCTCTCGGAGTTGTTCAGAGGAAGTGCCAGAGTGCAAGATTTTCTCGATGTGTTTCCTGAGGAATTACCGTGAATGCCACCGACAGGACATTGAATTTCTGATCGAGTTATTGCCCGACAGCCCCAATATCCAAGAGACCTTATCGGATGCCACCGAATGAGTTGAAAGAGATCAAGGATCAAATTAATGAGTTATTGGAGAAAGGATATATTCGCCCAAGCTCATCACCTTGGGGAGCCCCATTTTTTGGTAGAGAAGAAGGATGGAAGTTTGAGGATGGTTGTGGATTATCGTATTGAACGAAGTGACCATCAAGAACAAGTACCTCCGCCGATGATTAATGACTTGTTTGATCAGCTAGTTGGAGCCAAGGTATTTTCTAAGATCGATCTTCGATCGTGGTATCATCGCTGAAGATCCGTGAAAAGGATATACCCAAAACAGCATTCACTACTGTATGGTTTATATGAGTATACCGTCATGTCATTTGATTGACTAATGCTCCTGCAGCATTTCATGAATTTGATGAACAAGGTATTTATGGAATATCCGGACAAGTTTGTCGTGGTGTTCATCGATGATATATTGATTTTCCAAGAGCGAGGAAGAGCATAAGGAACATTTGCGCCTAGTTCGAGAAACTTCGAGAACATCGCTTGTATGCCAAGTTCAGCAAATGTGAATTTTGGTTGAAGGAAGTTGATTCCTGACATGTTATTTCAGGAGAAGGAATATCGCTTGATCCCGCCAAGGTTGAATCACCACCGATTGGCCACCCACCTCACCAAGGAGATCCGCAGTTTTCTGACTCGCAGGATATTATCGGAGGTTCATTGAGAACTTCGAAGATTGCCAAGCCCATGACTGAGCTATTGAAGAAGGAAGCCAAGTATGTTTGGACCGAGGAATGTGAAGCCAGTTTTCAAGAATTGAAGAAACGGTTGGTCACAGCCCCAAAGGTTGATTTTACCGGACATACACAAGGAATACCAGGTTTATTAGACGCTTCGCCAAGGACTCTTGAGGAGTACTCGATGCAGAAGGAAAAGTTGTAGCTTATGCCTGCATAGCCACGACCTCATGAGATGAATTATGCCACGATGATTTGGAGTTAGCAGCCGAGTGCATGCACTCAAGACCGGAGACATTTTCTCATCGGAAACCGCTGTGATGTTTACACAGATCACAAGAGCTTGAAGTATATTTTCACGCAGAAGGAATTGAACCTCAAAGAGGAGATGGCTAGAGTTGATAAAGGACTATGACATGAGATTGCATTACCACCCCGTAAAGCTAATGTTGTAGCAGATGCTTTGAGCCGTAAGAGTTATGTGAATACTCGACAAAGCAGGAGGATTACCCTGTGAGTTAGTCGATGACCTCGAGATCTCCGATCGAAATAGTTCCAAAGGATATATTGCAACCTCGAAGTTCAGTCCACTTTGGCCGAAAGGATTCGTGAAGCCCGTAAGTCGGACAAGGAAATTGATGAGATTAAGCAAAAGATGGATGAAGGAAAGCTAAAGGATTCCGTAAGGATGAACACGGAACTATATGGTTCGAGGATCGATCTATGTGCCCAATGATCCCGAACTCAGAAGCTAATTCTTCAGAGGCTCATGATTCATCAGATTGATTCACCCCGCAACACCAAGATGTACCGGATTTGAAGGAAAGTTTCGTGGACAGTATGAAGAAGGATATTGCCGAGTACGTAGCAAAGATGCAATGTTTGTCAACGTAAAGGCAGTAACATCGGCCAGCAGGTTATTTCAACCTTTGCCGATTCCCGATTGGAAATGGGAGAAACTTGGTATGGATTTCATCACAGATTACCCAGACCCGCTCAGTTTATGATTCTATCTCGGTAGTGGTTGATCGTCACCAAGGTAGCTCACTTCATTCCCGTGAAGACTACCTATACCAGGCAAAGTTGGCCAAGATATACATGACCAGGATCGATGTCTGCATGGAGTTCCGAGGAAAATCGTGTCGATAGAGGAACGCAGTTTACCTCAAAGTTTTGGAAGCAGCTGCATGAAACTTTGGGTACGAGGCTGGAATTCAAGATGCTTTTCATCCGCAGATGATGGATGACCGAGAGAGTCAACCAGATTCGAGGACATGTTGAGAGCTTGTGTACTAGACTATGGGTCTAGCTGGGATGATAATTTGCCTTACGCAGAGTTCTCATACAACAACAGCTTATCAATCCAAATTCAAGATGGCCCTTTCAAGCTCTATACGGAAGGAGGTGCGTAACACCATTGTCAGGGGATAGTGTTGAGATCGATCACTTTTCGTTCCGACCTTATCAGGGATTCCAAGAGAAAGTCAAGCTGATTCAAGATGACTCAATATAGCACAATGAGATGTAAGAGTTATGCCGACAAGAAGCGCAAGGAAGTGACTTACGTAAGGGGGAGACCGAGCATATTCGTGTGTCTCACTTCGTGGAATCAAGAGGTTTGGAGTCAAGGGAAAGTTAGCACCTCGATTCATTGGCCCCTACAAAATCCTCGAACGCCAGGAGAAGTTGCTTAAAGTTGGAATTGCTTAAGGATTGTCCGAGTTCATGATGTCTTCCATGTTTCTCACCAAGAAGTGTCATGCCGACATGGCCGATGTTCCGTTGAGAGACACAAAGGCCCCTAGAGGCCATACAGCTTGACAAAGGATCTGACTTACAAGGAGAAGCCCGTCCGATTCTCGAGACTGCAAGCAGAGTCACCCGCAGCAAGGTCATCAAGTTTTGCAAGGTGCCGTGGAGTCACCACACCGAGGAAGAAGCCACTGGGAGCGCCAAGAAGACCTTCTTCGAGACCACCCGCACCTATTTGTTAGTTAACCCAATCTCGAGGGCTAGATTCATCTTAAGGTGGGTAGGTTTGTAACATCCCAAATTTCCTATTTGGAATGTTTTACAATTATAGCTACATCCTATGCATCCTGCTTGAATTTGAATGCCATTTGGAGTTTCAGAGAATTTTGAGTTTTGAATTTGAATTCAAACTTTGGCAAGTGGGAAACATTTCAAAACTAAGCCCGATAAATACTTGATCAAAAGTATGAGAGGAGTAAACATGACACTCCAAAAATATCAGAGGAAAACATTGCCAAAAGATTTGGATTCAAATCTGAATTTTATTTGAATTTGAAAAATGGATTTTTATAAAGTTTGATTTTGCCTTTGGAAAATGTTCAAATGAAAGGGAATATTCCCTCGATCATTTTGGTATATATATACCCTATATAAAATATTTATATTTTAAAAGTTATACTCTGTTTTGTTTTATTTTAAAAAATAAATTTCAAAAAGGAAAACCCCCTCAGCGCCGGCTTAGGCCCTCTGCCCAGCCAACACAAGAACCCCACCCGCCTGCCCAGCCAGCTGCCCACTGCCACCGAGCCGGCCCAGCCCGCCTCACTCACCTCACCAACTCCCTCCGTGATCGCCACCCGCCGCTTCCTCACCCTCTCTCTCACCGACAGCTGACCCCACCCCCATCACAACCTCCCCCACGCCACGCCGCCGCAGATCGCCGAATCTCAAGCGATCCGGATCCCGATCCGCCTCGATCGCTTCGGCTGGCCGAGGCCCCGCTATTTAAGCCTCGCCCGCACCCCATTTCCCCTAGCCTCGCCGACCTCCTCCTCTCGCCGAGCTCACCGAGCACGGCTCGCCGCCGCCATTCTCGCTGCTGCCGCCGCCTAGCCCACCCCGATCTCCCCGACTCCACTGCACCTCCCCGACCTCGTCTCAAGATCCTCTCGGCCACTCTGCGACCTCCCGACGACCGAGCCTCAACGCACTTCGGCCGCCGCTGCCGCCGAACTCCTGCTAGTCGCCGAATCACTTCCGTCCGATCTCTAACCACCGGCTAGGATTAGACCTCAAGGGGTATGTTTTTATAAAGAAAACCGCCCGGTTCGTCTGGGTTTATTATTTAGTTAGGTTTTTATTTTAGCCCGTCCCATTTTAGTTTAACCCTAGGCCCGCTTAGGTTATTTGACGACAAGTGTAGTTTAGGCCCATTAGGCCTTTTTCTTTTATTTTGTTTTTCTGCTTTTAATGTAATAGTTTCGCTTTTGAAAATTCATATCTTTTATTCTGTTTAATATTTTTAGGTGATTCTTTTTTGTTGGTTTGCAAATTTTATGTAGTTTCTGTAGAATATATATTTAGCTATGTTAAAATTAATTAAAATTGCTTTAATTTAGTTTTAGTCAGAATAGTAAATCTGTTATAACTTGAGTTAGAAAAATTATTTTTGGATGATTCTTTTGTCCCAACTTTATTTTGGCATTGCCAAACCATAAAATTAACTTGGGTATTTAGGATTAATAAATAAATAGATTTAAGCAGAATCTTATTAATCCTAATTAATTAACTAGCTCCTGCTTTCCTAATATTTTAATTAGTAAATAAATTTATTTTTAACTTGTGATTGATTATTCTAGGTTAGTTTCTGTCACTTAATAGATGAACTTTTATTTATAATTAATAAAAGTTTTATTTTATTTTTCTTAATAGAAATTGGATTAGGCCTAATAGGAGTTTTATAATAGATTTTAAATTAATTCATTTTGCTCCTAGTTGCTTAGTGAATTCTTTTTTGTTAAGTTAACCTAAAACCATGATTAGGTTATGTTGAGTAAATTTTATTATATAAAACTATTCTAGCTATTGTTTGAAGTAGGAAAACTTTGAATGGGTTTTTCTTTGAGTTTTCCTTGGATTTTGATTTGGTTGTTTTGGTGTGTTATGTTAATTTGTTATGCTATTGTGTTATGTGATCCTATTGCTATATGCTTATTGTGGTTTGTTTGTCTCGTAGAGTTTCCTGAGTGCTAAGCTTGCTACTACTTAATCTTTAGCTTACGAGGATCATCAAGAAGGCAAGTTTTGATCATGTTATTTTCTATACCTATGTTTTTGTGCATTAGAAATTGTCACCACCCCACCATGCATGCAGTAGTTGAAATTTTGAAGTCATTAAACTTGAGTAGTATCATGTGGTAGGATGAACCAATCCCTTGTTACCATGACCCCGGATTAAGTAGTTACTTTGCTATGCTCAGAGACGGTTTTGGGTTGAGGAAATTCATAAGCAAGATGTGAGAGTCAATGGTGATGACAACCCCATGAACTACAATGATCAAGATGGACTTCGAAATTCACTACTAGGTGGAGGATTTGTTGACGGGCACCCGGAGAACCCAAAGGTTGGCCGGGATGCATGGAGAAGTGCCATGACATCTTGCGGAAAGCTTCACCCAGCCACGAAGAGAAGGATGGATGCCCCATGACCGAAGTTACTGCAGCCGCAAGCCATTATGGGCTCGCTGGGTTGACCCTAGTAGTGACGCTATCGGACGGTGCTACGAGATGTAGAAGAACGGTAGGATTGATGGGTACCGCAGAGCTGTAAGAACTCTTTGAAGACCCTGTTTATCTGGCTCCGCCTTCAAACACCATGAAGTGCTAAGACTTTAAAGGAGGGAATGATTCTTATGGGAAAGTGCGCACCCTCTACAGAGTTAAAGATCTAATCGATTAGCCGTGTCCCTGTTACGACAATTTGAGCCTCGAACTTGGAAGTATTCGGAAATCTCAACACTAAACTAATAAATTAATTTGAGGGTTTTATGACTTAATAATTTGGGAATGAGATTTTGGTTGGCGGAACCATCTCAATAACTACCAACAATTTGTAGTAATTTTGCAAGCAAGTCCACTGTAGTAGGAAAAAAATTTGCTTTTCGCAAAATGATGAAACTTAGAGCCCCACAGCCAAAATGCATATAGTGTTAGTAACTTTATTATTGTTATTCTTCATGACTTGCCAGCTTATTCAAAAGCTGATTTACATGGCTGCAACGCCTTATGTTGCAGTAGGTATATTCCGATCAGAGTGAGGCTATGTTCGCGCTGGCGATTGCCCTTTGGAGTCGGATGGACTCGCTTATCTTCGACGCTCCGCAGTGTTATTAGTTTATTTCTCATGAGTTGGCCTTGAGCCAAATTTATTCTCTTGTAATAAAGACTCTATATGAGAATCGTAATAATATTCAGGTGTGATTGAACTTTGATTACTTTATCGATGTACTCGTGAGTACCAAAGATGATCTTTGGATGGTATGCATACGTAGATTTGACCGATTTGGGTCAGGTCGCTACAATATACCACACCATGTTCGCAGTGATGGAAGAGGTGAAATCGATACAACCGAAATTGAGCATCCAATCATTGTATCCTGTCCTGCACCTCCAATGTAGGTCCACCTTGCCAATAAATTCACATGAAAACCACTAGTATTACTATCTAATGACAAGACAAAAGAGTAGCAAGATAATAGAAAACCATGTACCTTCATAATGAACAACTCATAGTGCCACCAATTGGATATAAAGGTTTGAAAAAAAAACATGCTCCTAATGTTGAACCAGTTGGACTTTTTGTGCAGCTCCACTAAAATCTAGCATCCCTGTTTGCATAGATATTGAAAGTGTGATTACTATAAAAGTGGCACTAGTTGAAGCATAGACTCACAAATATAAGCATTCCAATTTCTTAATGGGAGAAGGTAGCAAGACTGTTTCTAACCACCTGTTTGAAGGAATAAATAAAGCAACAAGGGTTGATGTCGAAGGCATACATAGTTTTTTTTCTAAAAACTAAGCCATTCCTCGACCTTTCCTCTTCTTTTAAGCAAATTTTGTGCAGTTCTACTAAAATAAAATGCCATCACCACCTTGACAATTTAGTTACACTGCATAAAAGGAAATGACTTAACATTACATCATGATGTCGGGTATGTAGTAGACAGCATTAGAGACAAACATACGCATCTCCTCCGATAACATAATGAACATTAATTTTAACAAAGGTGTGACTAGCTTTACCGATAATTTGAGTGAACTCTACACCTCTCGTTCCTTAATATAAGACGCTGCTGTTCAATTTAAAGTACCCAAACGCCTAGTATTTAGAAAAACAGTAGTAGTTTTCTTGAGCACATATCCGAAAAGCTTGCCACACTTTATTTATGTCCATACGCTAATGCAACACCATTCAATACTACAAATATACACTAATCCAAAGGGCTAGTGCAACAAGAGAGTAGTTAGTTTATTACAGGGTACAAGACAATGGTTTTATCGAACAGATTTCAATAAACTCTAGCAATCGAAGGTTTCTATAAGAATTAACAATACAAATGTAAAGGTGACAAGTTTCAAAGATTGGTATACTAGCTGTGCATGATCATTAAACCAAATACAATAGTCTCAAGGTAACTAGCAATATTAACTAATGACAGTATAAAAAATTGCAAACCATGTACCTCCAAGGTAAATATCATTTCAACTCGGGGACCTTAAAATTGCTATCCCAATCTTGATAATCGATCAAACATAAAACTTGATCTTTCCTCTTAATAATCAAGTTAACAAATGGAGGAGGAGGTGCCCACTCGACCTTGCCTCTTGTCTTCATAATTGTCTCGTGCAGTTTAACCAAAATTAAATTACATCAGCTTTGGCATTTTGGTGACACTGCATTTAAAAAATTAACTTATCTCATGAAAGTGAGGTATGCAATCTATAAGCATTAACAAAGGCAAAAATCTGAAGGTAGTAACAAGTTTCATCACAGTATATCGGGTCAGCAACAAGATTAGAATGCCTTAGCTGAAAAATCTTTAATACATCCACAATCAACAAATAACCCTGAAATGATCCAATGACATTAAATGGCACCGCTTAAATTTATCTGTGGCATTAGACTAAGAGCGGCATTAGTTAAATGTGGCATCACTTTAGCAGAGCATTGCTTGACTTGATCGGGCAAGCTATACTAACAACAAAAAAGTGGCAATAAGAGCATGGGAGGCCCATTCTACAAGGCATGCACCAAGATGATGTACCTCCACGGACGCAGAGTGGTGAGGGAGGTATGGTTGCCCAGAGCAACAAATATCCAGCAGCATATGTGGATTACGCCCCATTTTGTTCTCTTTAGCCACCTTTTTCCTATGTGAGGACAACAAACCGATCGACCTGGTCATTCTCTATTGCGTTGTCATGCCTTTCTACCCTTCTTCAACCAAGAGACACGAGACTGCTCCTTAGCTACTGATTTTCCCTTTTCAACCTAGATGCGGTTCGATGCCTACTCTCTTGGACACTACAGCCTCCTTCCTTTCCTTATTCAACCTGCATATGCATTAGTCTACATGAAGTAGGGTTTTTTAATAGTGCAAATTATGGCTTTCCTCAAGGTGGCCAGCAGAAAGCAGAGGATAGCAAATTGGGAAGATGGTGGAGTGGAAAAGATCCACATGCAACGACGCGCCGATGGGGCAATAGAACAAGGGTATGGTTCAAAAGAGGTAGCACACCGAGGGTCGGCGGAAGTGGCTTCGCCAGGGTCGCCGCCCTCCGCACACACTACGGCAGCGATCCTGCTGGGCGCTTAGGTCCGAGAGGACGGCCTTGTTGTCGCGGCGTGACTCGCCGCCGACGACGAAAAGGCCAACGCTGCACGCCCTTTTTCTTCCCGGCGGATCTGTGACCACCGTGAGGAGGGAGAGAGGGGCCGCTTTTTAGATCCGGAGAGAGGGTGGTAGTGAGAAGCAAGTGGCCAGCCCTTGGCAAGAAAGCGCCAAGCTCCAAATTTATATATCTTCTTTATACTACTAGTACCGAGGTGGAGTAGTGGTAGAGTAGTTTATATTTTCTCGCAGACAAGATTAGTTAGTCGTGCTTCAAAACTGAACGGCGCGCCATTAAAAAATAAAGGCTGATAACTAGTGCGGCACCTCGGGCCAACGCGGCCAGATCGCATTTTGCACGAGAAATTACACACCATGTCTTGTTGACATGTGGTCCAGATCCACATATCAGTGAGATGACGGCGAGTAGTAGGAGTATTTCCGAACCGAAGTATAGGCCGGGGCGCCCCTTCGTGAACTGTGGTAAACTAGCAACCGTCCACCGACTCTTCGCCTTTCCTCTTGATTTGAATCGCTGTCGACGCTTCTTCCTCTCCTCCTCCATTTTCCTTCAGCCCTTCACCCTTTCTTCTCGCCATTGTTCGATCGTTTTCCCATGGAGGAACAGGACGGAAACGACCCGTTATTCTTGCCCCGATCCGAAAGATGACGGTGGAGGAACTCATTGATCGGTGCGACGCCATCACCTTGGCTAGCATGGCAGGTCTGCTCGCCCATTCTCGACTCAACTAATAACATCATTACAAGGAACCCAAGAGTCTCTCCCTATCTTCTTCGCCAGGACTCGATGATCGGCGCCACATGACGGAGGCCTCGCCTGCAAGTTGATGCCGCTTGATAATGATACGATGATGTTAAGATGCCATCGCTGAGGGCAAGGCTTGGGCAGGCACAAATGGAGATTAGTTTGTTTACATTGGGTCCAATCATGAGTGGGAACTTGTGAATGTGTACACTCGTGACCGGTTCCACTTCCAAAAATCTCAGCAGACCGCCAGAGGTTGAGCACACCAGATTGTACGACGCTCAAATACAATCATGGTGACTGCCTTCACGGAAGATAGCAATTTCTCGAGTCCCCACCCGCTTGGAATTACAACAACTATGAAGTTGTTGCTATCTTCGACAAGCTTGTTGCCGCTGCCGCTGGTTTGACCGATGGATATTGCTCAAAATCAGTTTCAGACACGGATGAGTACTGTGATGCAATTCAATACGAGGCCTTGTGTTTGCTGCCACCACTGTGGTAACTGCTTTTGCATGGCATCCTCGTTGTTTCGCACGCTTGTCTTCCATCGTAATTATAATTGTTTCATCCACATGCATCCAACCTTCTTCTTGTGTTTCCAAGGTCCCGTGAACATTCCACCACCTATACTTGAAGATTTTTATAACCAAGGGGAGATGATGATGGTGATGATCACGAGCATGAGGACGAGCAGCGCCTATATACTATTCGGCGCCCGCAACTAATTCGATGGATCACCTCTTCTCGTGTGTATACAGCCCATCGATGATGTTACCGCTAAGGAAGCAGGTCTAGTCTCCCATGGTTGCACTCTCCGACCTATTCCAACACCCGCTGTATGGTATTCGGATGGATACTAGTGTGCTAGCGCCAACTCCTTCTCCCCGGCATGAATTGATAGTCTTGGAGAAAACTCACTCTTCCTTGGACAAAACTATCCAATGATGGTGAAAGGCGATCCAACTGCTGTTGACACAACGTTACTACCATTTATGAGAAGCAACCGTGTTCATACTCTGACATTTGGGTGGTTCCTCACCCGGTATCGATATAGTAGGCCGCTTCACCGGATGATCAGTCCCGCTGGTCTCCAGACGACAATGGATGGCCCGTCCTGCAGAATCACTTGTGGTTCAAAGCAAGCGCTTCCAACGCCGAGGAATGGTTGAGTTGAAGTTCATTTCATTGCTTGTTATTTGTTGTGTGGTGAAAACTTTAGTATTTATAATGTATCCTCGCTTGTCGATGTGGGTTGATGACCTGTTGTATGTAATAAAATGATATGCCCGTGATAAACTTACTAAATTTATGAATGGCTTTCGAGTTGCTTCGTGGAGTGAGTGGTGCGACGAGGCAAAAAAATATTTTCCAAATACATAATTGTACGCATTGCAACAGGTTATCGGATGGGGCCAATCAACAATAGTAGTACACTATTTGTACTAGCTTCACATGCTTTATGCTGGCGTAAGTGTGTTTTTTATCAGAGCTATACTGTATTACGTAACCAGCACCTCGAATCTCGATACTACTAGTAGTACTATATAGTAGTACTAACTAGTAGGAGTAGTAGGTGGCATGGGCCGTAACAAGCATTCACGCCCGTGAGTACGCACACGCCACCAAAGACGACTTCCATCCGACATCATATTTCTTGGAGTCCGTATAGAGCAATCTCTTCAACCTCATCGCTTTCTAACTCATCCATCGCACAAGCGGTGAGGTGGGGTTTGCCGATAGTCGGTTTCCTTAATCATGGGTCCCACTTGTAAGGCCAAATGCAATGCACGCACCCCAAACGGACCTCCATTTTGCACCTAACTCCAACGATAATTTTGACTAGAAAAGCAAGACCAAAGAAAACAAGAACCACAAGAATACATTTTACTACTCCCGAAGTTGGATTAGTGCCTTCGATGCATTCATTGTTGATCTCATGGAGGCTCGATCTTGCGGCTTCTTTCTTCTTCGAGTGTAAAGAAGTAGACGTTGCTTCCTTGCATCTAGTCTCATGTCTAGCCTCTATTCTAGTACTCCTCCGTCCGCTTTCTCTGGCCTAAGCAGCAACACGCATACCAAGTAGGAGTATCAACAAGTGCACTAATCTCATCTATAGCCTCTGTTAGCTAAAAGTGATAGAACATCTACTAAATTGCGCCTATCAATATATGGATGTACTCTTCTTCCCAATACAAAAACTTGCATCCATTCTACTCCTCCGCTGCACAATACATGCCTTCTATTTGTCAAAATATATATGTATCTAGACATGTTTTAGTATATAGGCACATCCATTTTGGACAAATGGAAGTCAAGTATTTTGGAACGGAGGAGTACACAATAAAATTTTTGTTAGCACAACTAGTCTAATCCGAGAGCACAACCAAGATTTGGTCGGTTCTTCCTCATTTTGCCGACACGGGACATCCAAAGATCCGTGTCGTGTCATGAAAGAAAATAGAGTGGTAGGAGAAGTTGATAAGTTGAAGCCACGAGATGTGCATCTTGGGTTAAATCAGAATAGAATCTTACTACTCTTGAGTAACTCCAAAAGCGCCACCAAGATCTTTCTTGATTTGTTTTTCATCACCAAAGACGCCGAGGTGAAAGATGTGCAGTTCGTGGGTCCGCTTATGCTTTCAATCGACATGTGGGACCGCATGTGAGCAAACAGATGATGGGCTCCACAAGGTCACCGGGCTGGCTGAGAAGATAGATAGAGGAGGCCGAGCACGGACTGCAGGAAATTTGTTCTACGACTGCACTCGATATAGGCTCGATATAGTGGGGTGGCATGGGCCATAACTAGCATTCACGCTCAGCACTACGCACACGCCACCCACACGAGTCCCATCCGACACCAATTTTCTTGGAACTCCGTATACATCCATCTCTTCTCCTCCTGTTTTCTCAGCCATCACGCTGTGGGCGGGTGGGGTTTGCCGATAGTCGGTTTGCTCAACTATGGTCCCACTTGTAAGTGAAAATGCAACACCGCACGATTCCGCTTGAGCGGGCGGCCGACCAACCGTGGGGGTGCAACGCTAACACGGCAGGCTTTTCCTTTTGAACTCAGAATTTGTAAAATTTGGTTCTCGCTCCATGGCGCGATCGATAGATAGAAAATAACGATTTTGCCTAGAGTAATGAGAAGTTTGGTTCGCGCGCATTCATGCATGGAGTACGCACGAAAATTATGAAGTTGATGCGAAGGTAAGATAATTACTATAGTATGATATACTACTACATGGATTTGACGGAAAGATAAAATACATACGGATCCATCAACGACATCCTCACGCCCTAGTGCGCCGGTCACCAACCGACGGTGAGGAGCAGCGCATTGGCGGCGAGCTCAACGTGCTTCCTCAACAAAGGCATCCAAGGTTGCCCCACGGTCCAAGAAGGCCAGCCCCTATCATCCTCCTCTTGCATGCGCCAGAGACGGGTGATTATGTCCATGGTGTCTTGCTGCGCCAGAGCCGCGCGCGCAGCGCGACCTCAAGGTGGACATTTTCGCGCGACGGCGGGCAATCGCAGGCCACCAAGGCCAAGAGGTTGTCACCATAGTGGCCGCTGAGGGTGGCGGCATCGCAGAGCTCGGGCGCTGCCGGCCGAAGGTTTACGCCAAAGTCGCCCGTGAGCTTTTGACGATGGTGAACTTGTCGAGGAAACCGACGAGGACCTCGCCGAACAAGGAGACAAGTTGTCGCCCAAGCGACCTCGCCTCGCCGCCTCAAGCAATACTACCGAGACGCTCGCTGTCGGGCCGCAGTCGGCATCATGGACCATCCGCACAGCCGGCCGATGCTCGCGCCATCGCCCATGGGTCTAGCTTAGCTTCTACTAATCAACTGATCTTATGATTCGAGTGATCACTTTGCCCTTGGTTAGCGTGCATAGGTGCGAGGATTTCGATTACCTCGTTTCATCGCACCTGCCTTTGGTTGTATGATAGGTGGGCCAACCACCCCTAGGCCCACGGTCATTCACCCAAAGGCAGCTGTCAGAAGTCAATGAAGTTGCGCCTCTGTGTCGGTGCAAGATAGTCATCTCACCGACCTCTAGTTAGGGCCAAACGAGAGAAGTTTGAAGTTTATCGTTTATTGGTCCCTTTGCATTTTACTAGGCCCAAGTTTTGACCTTTGATTTAACTAATAAAATGTTAATGCATGTAAACAAAATGTTGTGTAAGTCACATTACTTAAAACCAAATAATCCCAAAACACTTAGGCATCGGTGCATTAACTCCTCCTTGTTTCTTATTTCGTGACATATCAACCAATGAGAGATGTGGGCCATGCATGCTTTCAATGACTTGAGACTACCAAACATGACATGCAGTGTTTAGTTCATTGCATGTAATCCTATTAAGACTCTAGTTAGCAAGAAAACATTAAGTTCTCTCACGATAGGAATAAAACACCATGTATTTATTTACGAGGGAGTAGTACATTTTTGTGACATGCATTACTAGATATTGCTAGTCAAATACTAAAATCCAGATGGACGTGGTAGTACTCCTAAATCCAGACGGTGGTGCTACTAGTACTAGTAGTAGTACTACCAATGTAGTAATTCTAGGAGTACTAGCACTTTACTACCCGCTGGTCAAATTATTACGTGTTCTCCTCACAAAGAAGTGACAAGACCTCGCACGGAGATGACACCGAGTATAGGCGCCATGTTCGCATACCATAGTCAGCCTCACCGTATGCAAATACTATCATCATGGCTGTAGAGCTAGCCTGCTTACAACTAGCCCTGTTCAACATAATTTCCTATAGAGATGCTCGTGCATTGCACGGAACACCAAGATTGGGGTGGACTGCTCGCAAGGGCCATCGCGCCAGATTTTTCCACGGCCTTCTAGATGTGGTGGGGAGGAGATAAGGCTGATTGTGAGAGACAAGGAGTTGTTTGTAAATAGAGAACAAAAGCGGCATCTTTTGCAAAATGGAGAAGCTTGGTTTGTATGCGCCGATCTAGATCCGATGGCTATTGGTGAAAGATGGGAGGCACAACATCATCACCAACTCAGACCTGTTTGATTCACAGGATTTTGAAAACGCAGGAATAGGACATGACAATATTACAAGTTTCAAACTGATATTACAAATGTTAGGAGTAATGTTGCACCTAGGAAGAGGAAATTACTAGGAAGTTCACGTAAGAACTTTCACATTTTAGGTGGATGCAGCGTTATCGCATAAACTAAAATCCACCGCCTCGACAAGTCACTAATGGGCAAATAAGTTTTCGAGTCTCCGCCACTTGATGTTTCAAAACAAATTCAGCTTCGTGGAGACTTTGTCATTTAGGCTTAGACGCTATGTGATCAGACACCATTCATTGTTGCGCCAGAGAACGCCAAACCTCATTACCTTGAGCACACTTGCCTCCGTAACAAAGAACTCCGCCAATTTAATCTCGATGTGCTGCCTCGTAGTTGATCAAATCAATTTCTGTAAGATGGAGATCAAGGCATTCGATGAGATTGTTATAGTGCAGCACATTTTTCACTTTCGGTCTTTTTTTATCTACAAAAGAAGAGAACATAATAGAGCAGCTGGCTGCATAAGATTGCCGTGTCATCAAGAGGTACCAATATCATTCGCTTCATACGATAGGGTTGGCTGGCTAGTGATATTTTTTCACTCTCTCTCTCTCTCTCTCTCTCTCTCTGCTTCTCGCTTCCTCTCATTTAACTAGGAGCACGGAAGAGCTTGGGCATTTGTTGCCTTCCACTATGTGGCCGATGCCATATTTCGCAAAAGTATGCCACATAATACGATCGATGTCAAATCAAAGATTTTGGCACCGCCTCGCGATGTGAGAGAGTTGGCACCACTGTGCACACAGCACCCACATGTATAAACAAATCAATCAAACCAACTACACCATCCTCTCACTCTCCCAAACAAGTGTTTTTTTATTGCCTCAGTCCTCTCTCTCTCTCCCACGCAGTGTTTTTTCATTGTGTGAGTTAATTCGGCACCGGAGCAAAGTAGGTGCTCCAGATTGGGGCACCAGGTGAGCAATGGAGGGGCATCGATGCCAAATGCATCACAAGTGAATTTGGAACATGTTTTGGCCTACATATCCCACTTTTTAGTTTCCTCCGTCCCCAAAATTTTGTCTTAAATTTGTCTAAATACGATGTATCTAGTTACATTTTAGTGTTAGATACATCCGTATCTAAACAAATGTAAGACAAGAATTTTGGGACTGAGGAATACTACTCAGATTTAGTATAAATTTTGACCATAGATTTACCTAAGAAAATGCCAATGCATGTCACTAAAAATTACACCATTTGAAATTATGTTCAAATACTAATCCAACGATATAGTTCTTAGTGACATGCATTAACATTTTGTGTTAAATCTATGGTCAAATTTTGATACTACAAAATTGGAAGAGTAAACCAGACGGAGGTAGTACTTGCCCTTAGGGTAACCATAGAGTTACCGAGTAGTCTAAGTTACTTTCCACTATGACTAGCCTAGGCTACTATAGTAGTACAAGATAAAAATGATGCAGTGATCACGTGAGAAAAAATACTAAAAACATTTCTTTCGTGCAATCAAGAGATGTAGTTTTGAACACTACATTTGTCATCGTAATTTGGGAAAATTACGAAAAAATTGAGCTACGCCAGATTACCGCTACTAATAGGAAAGAAGTTTCACCTCGATGAGTAGCCCGCATGGAAAGCATGTAAGGAATCCAACAACTTGATCCAGATTAAATGATAGATTTTAGTGCTAAGATCTTCACCGTATGCATGGACCGGGTCAAGCTTGTGGGAATCATTTTCGAAGACGGTCAGAATACATCAAGAAGAAATTTAAAATGTGAATTTCAAGAAGACGGAGAAGAAGATGAGTGTTGTACCGAACGATTACGGATCCAATAAAGAGTTCGGAGAATTTGGCGATTTAGTACACCAACGCTGTCAATTTCGGCGCAATGACCCTGATTTTGTTGGACCTTCTAGATCCGATACAAGCAATCTCTCAAGGAAAGGCGATTCTCAATGACCATAACGTGGAACAACCGGAGTGATCTTTCCCAATTGATGTCTTGTCGGGGCCAGCAAGACACATAAATCCATCGGAGATTCGCCGAGGCGATGTGGAGGCTAATGAACCCGTGGATCTGCTCAAGACGAAGGTACTCGAGTGCAAAGATAGCTGCGAGCAGGTGCTCCATAGCCTTCTTCGAGATGACAACGCCAAGAGGTCGAGCTGCTTGAGTTGAGGGAGAAGAAGGGCGGCGCGACATTAATATGGGAAGATAGCAGAGCTGAAGCGGGCGCGCAAGCGCTGGCATGAGGCGGAGCACGGACGGCGCAGAGAGCTACATCGCCCAGCTTCAAAGCTGAGCTCTCGAGCTGATCTAGGGCGGGGATAAGAACCATTCATCGAACTTGGGTTGACCTTGCAATTGGTACCGAACATGCGGATGTCAAGGCGCCTGGCTGGCCTGTGGTGCGGCGAAAGGATCTTGAGATCGCGCCATGCTTTGCAATTCCGCCGCAGAGGCAATCCGTCGACGGTGAGGTTGAGGGGACACAGCGCCAGAGGGGCGCCACCGCCGGAGAGCAGGGCGGTCCGCACGGCAGATTTGGTGGGAGGAGGCCGATGATGACGAGCAGCATGTCATCGGGAGGCTGCTGATGAAGTCCAGCTCGCCGGATGCGGTTTTGGCTCGAGCGCCTCCGCTTGTTGGCTGCCACGCCGCCCATCTCAACCGGCGGCGACGACGGTGTACACGCAGCTGGTGTGTGTTGTGTGTGGTGTGCGCGAAAAGGCCCTTCGCGCATGCCGCCGCAGTGGTGAATTGTGCGCGAAAAGGCCCTTCATGCGCAAGAAGTTTGTCCTCAATGCACCTCAATTTATTAGTGTGGGGTGCTACCGAGTGGTTTCAACTTTGTTTCTTCACCGCGGTCGATGGGCCTCTAGTTTACTTATTTTCACCCACCGCCACATGGGCCAGCACACCAAGATACAAAACACGAGCTGACAACGATCATGTGGATTGGTTGACCGTCAACTAAACAATATATGAGCTATACGCTGACACAAAGGAGCGATAATCCATTGGTATAGAGAGTTCGAGGAGAGGGGAGGCCCGTGAGAGATAGCAGAGAGAGAGAAAGAGCTACTCCTCCGCTCGATAATGTAGTTAAAACATTTTTGAAGTCAAACTTTGAAACTTTGACCAAGTTTATAAAGAAATTACTTATATCGCAATACCAAAGATAAATGATAGTATGAAGTAAGTACATGTTGTGATGAATCTAATGATCGCTCCAGATGTAAATGTTTTTCCACATATACCTAGTCAAACTTTTCTCGAGGTTTGACTTTTCAAAACATCCATATGCTTATGGACATGACAGAGTCCCCGACGAGAGAGAGAGAGAGAGAGAGAGAGAGAGAGAGAGTGAAAAGTGTAAAAGTGTGTGTGAAAGAGACATGGACAACACACGATAAAAGTGGAGAAAAGCGCATGTGTCTTATGCAAACATATCACACATGCATCTTCGACAACGGAGGCAAGGTGAGGAGATAGTGTGTGGTTGTTTGAACCGAGAGAGAAGACCCCTAGCACGTGGCCAAGAGGGGTCGACAAACAAGGGAGAGAGGTCGAGAGAGACGACGGAGAAAATGCGACATGGGGAGGAGAGAGTGTATGTTTGTCATAGAGAGATCCCCGAGATCGTGGATGGGACTACATGGGTGGGAGATCGAGGACAAGGTGTGTGCGTGATAGAAGATGCCCCGAGAGATATCGAGATAGACGATGGATGGAAGGAGACAATACGTGTGTTCCGATGGCTAGTAAGAGATAATCATACTTAGGAGGGGGGAGTGCTTGCGCCTATGGCCCTGTTTGGATACTCTAACTCGCTTAGAGGTTAGAGTTAGATTCTAACCCTGAACTAACTCTAAGTAAAGAGGTGTTTGGATGGCAGGGTTAGATGGAGCGCGGATACGGCGAGGCACCTTCACTAAGCAAAGTAGAGGGAGGGAGGAAGGAGAGGACGAGAAGCTTCGAGGAAGTGGGGAGGATCTGCATGGGAGAGCGAGAGAAAAAGTGTTTATTAGTGGTCCCGAGAAGAACTAATCCAAATAAGCACCTCTTGGATGGGTTAGTTTTTTGGATGGGTTAGATGCATCTAACCTAAACTAACCCTCCTGCTTGGATCTTTTGGATTAGTTGACTCAAACCAACCCAAACTAACTCTAACCCATGGATCCAAACAGAGCCTATGATGGAGTGAGGGATTATGGTACTTAGGGGGTGCGGTCACATGGAGAGAGAACAAGGGCGAGAGTGTTGATGGGTCTATATGTATAGCGCGAGCGTAGACATGTGTATGTGTGAACCAGGGAGATATAAGGCCGCTTTGCTTATGCTCAGAGCATCTTTTATGGGGCTGGGGTTGTGTTCATGCACGCTTGTTTGGTTGCTACCCTGTTAAAAAGAAAGCCCGCCGGCTGGGTTCCTTGCACTTTAATTAGCCTCGGCTGAACCTCGCACACTACAAGTAGCCCGCCCAAGCGACCGATTTCAACGCCTCGCCGTGCTCGGTCGTATGCCACGAGGCTAACAAAGAACATGGATGGATATTAGCATTAAATAATTGATGCATGGATTGATTGATGGACGTTGATGCTTTGCTTCGCCTGCATGAACCAAACGCTTCAAAGACTACACAAGCCTCGCCAGCAGAAATATTTTACATCTCACGCCCACATCAAAAAGACCGACCATCAAGGCATGAGGGTCAGTCACGAACCAAACTGACCAATAAAGTTTGAGAGAGATTGAGGAGCCCCGATAAGGCTGAGTGGTGGCCGATAGCTGAGAGGGGAAAGAGATATTCCATCCGCCGATAATGCAAAGGTATGTAAATTTTTAGAAGTCAAACTTTGGAAACTTTGATCAGGTTTACGCAAATGTTATTTATATCTACAATACCAAAGATACATCATACAAAACTACATCTCATGGTGAATCTAATGGTATATGTTTGAGGTACTAGATGTAATTCTTTTCTCCACGTACATGGTCAAACTTTGTGATGTTTGACTTTTCAATAAATCTATGTGCTATGGACGAGGTGAGTGCCTCAATGAGACAGATCAAGTGCGTGTGAAGGAGAATGAGTAAGTGTGCAAAAAGAGTATGTGTGAAAGAGAAAGTGACAACAAACGATAAATTAGAGAGAGAGTGTGTTTTTCGCTTTATGCTAACATATCACGATGCATCTCCGAGATGGAAAAGCGAGGCGAGGAGGTACACGAAGATAGCTAGTGTGTGATTGTTTGCAACGGAGAGAGACACCCTCAGCACATGTCCAATAGAGGTCCGCCAACAAGGAAAAAAGGTCGAGAGGGACACATGGATGGCATGGACGCATGGGGAGGGAGAGAGGGTGTGTTTGTGATAGAGAGATCCCCGAGATCGTGAGGGGACTATATGGGTGGGAGATCGAGGAGTGCGTAAGCGTGATAGAAAGATGCCCCGAGAGAAATCGAGATAGACCATGCACATGTTTGTGATGGAGACTAAGATTAGCTAGTCATATACATATAGGGGACTGCAGCCTACAATTGAGTGAGAGACCATCATACTTGGCTAGCTGGGCATGAGATTGTGTGTGTGTGCGTGAGATGGAGAGAGAACGATGGAGAGAGATAGAGTTTTAGATGGGCCTATCGAAAAGTAGTGAGATATGCATGTGTATGTGTGACCTGTGGATGGAGAGTTTGAGAGAGGGGGAAGAGCTCCAGACTACATAGTGGTGCGTGAGAGAGTTACGGGCAAAGAGCCAAGGAATTTGTGTGCATACGATGAGTGCACCCAAGATATCTAGCTTGGACTAGCTAGAGTATCATACATAGTGTAGTAGAGAGACCTATAGATGGTGTATATATGAATGCGGACTAGAAAGACCCCCCACACACACACACAGAGAGAGAGAGAGAGAGAGAGAGAGAGAGAGAGAGAGAGAGAGAGAGAGAGAGAGAGGGAGAGGACCAACAAGGTTTTTGTGTCGGATGCAATGATAGAATTGAAGATTGTCGAGAGAGAGAGAGAGAGAGAGAGAGAGAGAGAGAGAGAACAGAGTCCGGAGAGGGGAGGTCACGCTTATGCATCAAAGACTGATATAAACTTGCATTCAAATATTTAAATTGGAGACCATGTTGTCTGCAATCCACACATGAACGGATATATGCGATATCAAACAAGTTCATTAATTTGACTTTCAGCATGTTCATGGAGTACTATAATACTGTACAACATGCTACTCAATTGAGGTGTTCAATTTTGGATTTAGTTCACTATTTTGACCTACTAAACGAGCTAGTTCATTGAATCGAGATATTTCATTTTGGGTTTGATTCGCTTTTTTGAGTGGGTCAACTATTTGTCATATAGTAAATCGCTAGCAACGAGCATGTAAAAACACATTACTCCCGAGCATCATCTCTCCATCTAAAAAGAAGTGGCAAGTTAATATTTCAAAATTTGATTCAATCGACTTGGTAAGGTAGACGTGGATGCTCGTTTCTCCCAAAATTTGAACGAACTGTTAAACATCCTCTCTCGCTGTGGAATTCGCCGAGCAAATAAATGGGAGACGCGAAATTACCGGCCCTATGTGGGACACGATCAATTGGCCCGCTGTACATCGAGGGTAGGTTCAGAATTTCATCCAAGCGCCTTCTCCTCGGCCGAAATGACATGTGCCGAATAATTCATAAACCATGGTCGGCAAAACACGCCTCTCGCCTCAAATAGCTCGTGCCCACTATTTCAAAACACGCCTCTCGCCCAAATTCGCCACCACTATAGTTCAAAACACGCCTCGCCTCAAATCGCCCCCGCCCACTATTTGGGGAGAAGCAAAGTTACTCTACTATCCCCGACCTCAAGACACGCACTCAAGCCGAGAAGCCTATAGGCAAGGGTAGAACAGAACTCCCTCACATTTCGCATAAATGCGTCTGTAAGACATGGTTCCACTCCTCCCAATCCCCCCGCCTCCCCCATTCATACCTCATGGGCACAAATCACCTTCTCCCGGAAGCTCCTTCTCCCGAGCCGCAAAACTCAGCCCCACCTCCATGGCGCCCCACCGCACCAATTTCACAGCCGCCTCCTCCCTAATGCGGAGACGCTGTCCAATTGCCGCTGCATCGGGCCGTGCCTCTTACTCCGCGGTTGCTAGTGCTGCTCGACGACGGCCGCGGAACTATACCGAGCCGATTCACCTCGCCGTTGTTCACGGCGCCGAGCGGCTCCAACTTCGGATCCGCCCAGTCCCGGCGCCGCCTCGCAGTAGCCATCGACCGTCGCGACATCGCTTTTTCCTCGCCGCCGTCACCACCGCAATCGCGCTGCTCACCGACCGGCAGCTGGACCGCTTACTTCACCATGCCGCCAGATAGGTCGCACCTCATCTCAAATCACTTTATTTAGGCGCCGCTTGTCTGAATTTTTTTTCGGGCCAATCGATTCTAATGGGAAGCAGCACCGAGGCGGCGGAGCTCCTAGGCTGCCGGTTGGCTGGTGTCTAACGAAGGGTGCGGGCCGCAAGTTCGCCGCGAAGCAGCGCTTAGATGGCTATCTTTAGAGTTGCGGTTGAAGGTACCGCCGCCACGGATCCGGATGACGGGAGTCTTTGTGGATTGGCCCGGGCGCGCAACCACGGCAAAGCGGTGGGCGGGAGCGGGTTTTGATGGGGCCACGGACAGCGGAGGCAGGCTGCTCGCCGCTGGTCGCCGGCTCTTCGGGAAGATTCCAACAAAGGTCACCGGAGGCACAAGACGGCCATCAAGCCATCCGCGAGATCGGACAAGACTAAAATAAAATAAAATCGTGGACCCCAATTTAGTCTTCAACAACAGACGCGGTGACCACTCGCATCTTTGCTGTTGATCTCTTAGTGTATTTCTTCGGATCAAAGAGATATGTCGTTTTAACTTTATGCGTTATCTCGCATCTTCGCACACACCGCCTTCCGACTCACCGCAGCTGCTCCAACAAGGGAAGCATACACCGTAAGGGAGCCACAGTCCCCACTCAACAGCTTCCTCAGATCGAATGCGCTGCGTCTCGACATGGACAGCCACAACAACCGCAGGGTCATCGACAAGTCAGACATGATGCTCACTCCTATGGATGGCAGCCGATAGGTTGTACCTCATCTTACTTGTGTGCAACATTTATGGCTTTGTTATTCATCTAAGCACGGAAAATAGATCATCACATTTCACCGTATATTCATGCTGATCTCTTACGGGTCTTGTTCAGAGTTCACGCTGTTCCATAGTTCAGCTAAGATACTTGTTCTTTAGGTAACGTTGTTCCATAGTTATCATCCATCAGCCAATGCTATCCCACAGTGCTGGTGATTATAGTATTATACCACTTCTAGTATTACCTATGTTGTTCTTTAATACTTTTGTGTGCCATCTAGTTAATCTTGAGTACAAACGATACATATTCTGTAGCTTTCATCCTGTTCTCCTTTAGTTTATGAGACCTGTTGCTGCTAGTTAACCCCAGTCCTACTATTTATGTCGCTCCTATAGGCACTCATTTACATAAATCTAACTACTAGTTGTCTTCCATGCATGTCGATATAATTGCACACACCGATATATCCACAAGAACCTCACTGAGCAATGTAAAGGCCAATAAACTTGATGTCAATGATACCCAATATGATGGAACATGTAAAGGCAGTTCTTCGTAAGACTTGCGTAAAGATGATGAATCCTCTTCACCCCACAAGGTCCTTGCTCTAACTTGGCCTCGTGATATGGGTACAACATGCATATAATGTCCTCGGAGTGTATCTACTCACTGTAATGCCATGTGCTTAGCATGCCGATCATGCATGTAAATATGTCATGCCTTCCTGTTTTTCAAGACTCTATTCCATTCATGATAACATGTTTTCAAATTCAAGCACTGTCATTCTACTCTATCGCAATGCCATCTCGCTTAATTTGGACATCATGCTTCAATATCTTATGCATTGTTATTCATCAAGATGTACTTCATCCGTCTGCCATACCATGTTTTTTACATTGAAGTGTTGTTCTAGTGCTCGCTGTAATGCCATCTTATTTTCCCAATCATACACGTGTATGTTGCCTTAGTTATTTCTGCACGTATTCCGCTAGCATATAGTTTTACATTCAACTAGTTTTTTGCTGTGTTGTCCTGTCAGATCCCTAGCTCTTACACCATACCCCTCCGTCCGGATTACATGTTGTCGAAATGGATAAAAAGGATGTATCTAGAACTGAATACGCCTAGACCCATCCATTTTTTTCCGGATGGAGGGAATACATGTCAATATGTCATGCCTTTCTATTCTTCAAGACTCTATTCCATCTCTCTCGCTGTCACATGTTTTATAATTAAAGCACCATTCTTCTATACAAGGCATGCAAGGGGAAGACGACTATGTTAGAATCAAGGGTTACAAACAAGGCCTTTGCAAAAGATCCAAACGCCAGAGATAATAAACCAACTCCAGCTTTTATAGATACCGCCCAAAGACAGAGAAACCCAACTCCTACCGATAATAAGTAGATTCCAGTACAAAGAACTAGTCCGCCCAATGAGCAAAAATATGTCAACTCAATTCTAAGAAGCGCAGCGTATCCTTGCATCATGAAATTTTATAGCATGCTGA
The DNA here is from genome assembly GCA_021605205.1 of Aegilops longissima. NCBI lineage: Eukaryota > Viridiplantae > Streptophyta > Magnoliopsida > Poales > Poaceae > Aegilops > Aegilops longissima. The sequence continues at coordinate 52,736 of JAHIAM010005750.1, read as the reverse complement.
TCATATTTTCTACATGTTTCTTACCCATCTCTTTTAGAAAATAAGCTTATCAGATAGAAGAATTTCTGCAATGGTATCGCTTATGAGGAAAGATTCTTGCAGGAATTCTCTGTGCTCCAATGTAGATGTAAGTACCTGTTGTATATCACTATATTTTTACATCATCATGTATTTTGTTAATCGGCGTGAATCCAACCTTTATCCGATCTAAATTTAGTTGTAGAAAATGTATGATTAAAGGCCACAATGTTGATTTTTGTAAGGAAAATGCCTCGTAGTTTTGCATCCCGAGCTGCATGAGTGTACTATCTCATATCGCTGGGTTTGAATACTTGGTTCTGCAGTGGGTTTTTCAAAGTTTTTTTACCGTGTTGTCCTGTCGATCCCTTGCTCTTACATCATACTCCCTCCGTCCGGATTAAATGTCGCAGAAATGGATAAAACCGATGTATCTAGAACTGAATACGCCTAGACCCGCCCATTTATTTCCGGATGGAGGAATACATGTCAATATGTCATGCCTTTCTATTCTTCAAGACTCTATTCCATCTCTCGTCAGTAGCATGTTTTATAACTGAATCACCATTCTTCTATATAAGGCATGCAAGGGGAAGACGGCTCATTAGAATCAAGGGTTACAAACCAGGTCTTTGCAAAAGATCCAAACGCCAGAGATAATAAACCAACTCCATTTTTCATAGATACTGCTCCAAAGACATAGAAACCCAACTCCCAATCGATAATAAGCAGATTCCAGTACAAAGAACTAGTCCGCTTCCAATCCAAAGAAAAGAATGTCAACTCCATTCTAAGAAGCGCAGCGTATCCTCGATCATGAAATTTTATAGCATTCTGATCATATTTTCTACATGTTTCTTACCCATCTCTTTTAGAAAATAAGGTTAAACGATAGAAGACTTCCTCCATTGGGATCAGATTCGAGGAAAATATCTTATGGAATTCTCTGTGCTCCAATGCTGATGTAAGTACCTATTGTATATCACTATATTTTTACATCAACATGTATTTTGTTAATCGGCGTGAATCTAACCTTTATCTGATCTAAAATTAGTTGTAGCAAAATGTTAAAGGCGCCAATGTTGATTTTTGTAAGGAAAACTGCTCGGTAGTTTTGCATATCGAGCTGCATGAATGTACTATCTCATATCACGCACATTACTGAATTGTAGTGCTTCTCCGGTTGCCCATTCATTCATTGTGTCAATGTTGCTTTCAGATTACCTTACCGGCTGATGATAGCTGTGCCATATTGTGTTAATTTGGTGTAGGCTACTTGCCCAAACGTTCGCTAGTCAATGTTGCTTTCCTATTATCCGACTTGGCCAATGATAGCAATGCTAGTGTGTTAATTTTGTGCAGGTTGTCAAGATAAGAAGACAAACTCAAAACACAGCAAGGCAACCCCATTGTTTCTTTCCAAAGAATCTAGGCCGTAATATGGCAATAACTCATGATTAATCTGTTTGGTTCCCGCCCCAATTTATGTTATGATGCAAAGGGTCGAGACACTCTCCACTATCAATAATACAAGCCTCGCCAAAATCGCCATCTGAATCTGGTCAAGATCCTCCTCTCTTCCAATGCAACGGAATAAATGTATGTTTGTGAACCAATTAATGGTGAAGCAATGATGAAAATGGTGGATGAATCAGAGGTGCAGAGTCGTATGGCACAACAACCGATCAATGTTTTCAGAGGAAGTGTAGCAAAGCAGAAAGAACTTGCCAACATGCTTATGGGCGCCATCTGTGCCGAGGTTGCGACAGACGTTGTAGATGGTTAGGTTCTCATTATTTATTTGCACCGCATCAATCTTTGATTGCCCAAAGGATGTAATTTCTGTAGTATATGCCGGATGTGCAACGTTATTCCCTCGTATGCCGCACTTTTGCGTGATCGGTTTTGGTCATGTGCATAATTGTCGTCGAATGGGCTCAAATTATCTAATTTGGCCTAAAGACATGTACGAACTTTAGTGGGCCCATTAAGTTAATGGGCCACATTAGGCCGAAGTTAATTGTCGCCCTCTTACCTCCCGGTCGTTAACAGCGACATCAAGCGGGCAACAGTGGCCCTAATTTATTTCACGGTCGTTAATGTGTCACATTAAGTTTGGGCTACATATGGCCCAACTATACAGTAGGCCTTTAGCAGGCCGAAGAGACAAAGGGCTTGTATCGACCATGAAGACCATGGGCCGCTAAGAGGCCGAAAGTCGTCAGATTGTAAATGGCCCAACTCAGGTTGTGGGCCTTTAGCAGTCGAAAGAGAAACCGGATGGTATTGGACCATGAAGGGCATAATGTTAAAGGGCCAAAACTAAGGTCCGCTACAAATGGCCCAACTCATTTATGGTCCGTTAATGTGCCAAAGTCACACAGGCCGGAATTGGCCCAACACTTAAATGGGTCGCTAAAAGGCCAAAACTCAGGTCCGACTAAAATGGCCCAACTGATTTATGGGTCGTCAACAGTCGAAGTGACACCGGCCGTAAAATTGGCCCAACACTTAAATGGGCCGCTAAAAGGTCAAACTCAGGTCCGACAACAAATGGCCCATCAGATTTATGGGCCGTCAACAGTCGAAGACACACCGGCGTGAACTAGCCCAACATTTAAATGGGTCGCTAAAAGGCCGAAAGATGTACATCCTCAAAATTGGCCCATCCATTAAACGGGCCGTTAATCAGCCAAATCTCATCGGCCGATATTGAGCCCAAATATATAGCGGCTGTTAACGGCTCGAATCGACGATGGGCTGCAATGGTGTCAAATCTTTAACGGCCGCTGACGGGTCGAATTGGCTCATCTCGTATGGGCCGGGGCTTAAATGGACTCGACACAAGTAGGCCTTATATGGGCTGGCTCGCTAATTTTACCGGGCCGCCTTTTCACGGAATGGGCTCTCGCTAATGTACACGTGTCGACGTATCATAGGCGCTTCCGTCCAATGAGTGGATGACATCTGTCCCAACGGTGAGCCGACACGCAGTTTCTCCACCAATGATGATTTTACACGTGAAAATCCCCATTGGTCGGGCCGTTAACGGGTTATCGGATCCAAAACCCGACCCGATAGCTTAACGGCGCTCCATTACGGTGGATGCCATGTGTCGGTCACCCTTGACGAAAGCACTTCGCGACGCTACGATTTATCGTCATGGAAGTGGACACTCCGTGATGATAATTTTGGTAATGTCATGGAACACTTCTACGACAAAGACAGTATGACTATCTTGATTCATTATAAATTTGTCATGGATGTACATGCATGACAAAAACGCGACTCCATCGTGACAAACACGTATCATCACGGAAGTGTATTTTTTTTGTAGTGATACAGAGCAAAATGAATGAATACACACTTAAAATGCATCTATATACATCCGTATGTAATTCATAATGGAATCACTACAAAGACTTATAATTTAGGAACAGAGGGAGTACTACTTCAAGGTGCATTAAATCAACACAGGCAAGTATCAAAAGAAGAGTCACGGCATGCATGCATGCATGCGTTGTAATTAATGCATCGGTAATCGCAAATTATTGAAATATATCGAAAAGTGCTTTTGATGTGTCGCGCCAACTCGCACATCAACAAGAAGTTTAATTATCCTCCTCCTCGATTTAATCGCACTCGCTTTTGGCTGTATGACAAAGTTGGCCACACACCGCCGTGCCCACTGCCATACACGCAGCGCAGGAGCGCCCTCCCGCGCCCATGAGCGTGGTGGCTGGCAAGACTAGGAGAAGCTGCCACACGCCTCCCTCCCACACGCTGTGGACATGCAGCAGCTCAATCGGTGTCGATGGCCGTGCTGCATCAGTAGTACTCCTCAAGCGCAGAGTACACCATCATTGTTCGACTTCCTCAAGAGGCGAAGAGCCAAGCGCAGCCCGGACGCCGTGGTGGCAGTTTCATGTGTAGAGTAGTCTAGGATAGCGGTACCGGCCTGTAAGCTTAAAATCGCTGAGGTCGGCTCCATGCTATGTGGCCGCCTCAAGTTTTTTTTAAAAATAGTCTTCGCCCTACCTGTCACCCCGGTGATTGTAGTTTGCACGCCATTTGGTCAAGACAGAATATATATTTTAATTTGTTTTTTTTCAAAAGGATTCTCGCCTCGCGATCGTAACGATGCATACGGCCACATATATTTTAATTTGTGGTGGGTAAATGTTAGAGGCTGCAGCAAATATATTGTACATCGCGGGTCTTTCAACCAAGTTTAGAGGCAAGCATGTGGGGCCAAGTGCTATGATGTGTCACGCCAACTCGCACATCGAGGAGAAGCTTGATTTTACTACACGCCTTTCTCCTCGCCCATGCGCTACTGTTGCTCGCAAACGAGGACAGGCTTTTGCTTAGTAGTACTTCTACAACAAGCTATCCGTTCCGGCCATGTGGACGGACATGCAGCAAAGGATTCGACATCGAGAAGCAGAGCAGAATATCATTGTTCGCCTTCTCAAGAGGCGAAGAGCCAAGCGCAAACCGAACGCTGCGCTATGTAACATTGAGCACGATATAGCCAGGCTCTTGCATGAGACAAAATTGCTATGTGAGCTCACTATTGTACTAGTACGCATAACTACTCGCTAGTATAGCCCTATAAACCGTAAAGGAGTATTTGCCCTTCTAGAGATTTCAACAAGTGACTAGACTACACCAAGACGGAGTACATATGGAGAAAATGAGTGAATCTGCACCGTAAATAAATACCACTAGTTCTATCGCTTTCTCTCCGAGGTGCACAATATTGAGTATACCGACTAGTGTCTTTTTGACACGATTTACATTTTTTGACACAAGATGACGCAAGCGCCATATACACGCCGCATACACTCACCCCTATGAACGCATTACACGCACGGCACTATCATCTTGAAATTTACGGTCACCATAGGCACCTCGTCGTCGACGGGTCCATAGGTGCTTGAATGCCAAGGAGGAAGAGGGTAGCGGTTCCCGAGACGTTGAACGGTCAATGATGCATCCTCAATTACATGCAGAGGGAATTAATTGGAGAAGCATAATAGAGCCAAGACGATGTGAATGCAACAGTAGTTTGACTCTCATATAATAAAGGCGCCCACCATTCCAATCCATCTACTCCCAAGTCTCGCGCAACACCGCCACTCCAATCCAAGACCAAGTGACCGGCCACAAGCACCTATGGAGGCGATGGACGCGAGCGACAATGGCTGTGCTAAATCATCCAAGGCGCTGGCTCGCAGCCCGCACCGCGCAGCATTTCCAGACGGTGTCAAGCATCGCAGTATCGTAGTTCTCACCAACGCCGGCTTCGCCTCGCATGGACGCACATCATGGTCAACTCCATCCGCAAGTTCACCGCCACAAGAAGTGCGTGGACGACCTTGTCAGATCGCCCAGCCCGCGCTACCAGGCTCCTCATTGCCTGCCATCCTCATCGGCCTACATGGTGACGAACTCTTTCAAGCCTCGTGGCTCAGCAGGTGCCGTAGGTCGCGACGAAGAATGTGCACTCAGGTCAAGGCCGCCGCCAGAAGCGCCGCCATGCAAGAAACCGCTGACCGCACATCCACGCTCACGAGGAAATCGCTTACATAGGCCACTACAAGGCAAGCGAGGACAGAAAGACGCTGGCCTTCTTCCAGCGGCTGGAATCTTTGGACGCCATTGTTCGTAAGCACGCCGACCTGGCCACGAAAGCCGCTGCTACTTAGGCGCTGCTCGGTGGGCCGCGCCTCGAGTCGAGGAGGTGGACATCGCCGATGGATGCATCTTCTTCTTGCCTCCTCGAACCAAAGCACTGCATCGCCGTGGCCTTAATGTTTTATTAGTATAGTACTCCCTCCATTCCCAAATATTAGTCTTTCTAAATATTCCAGCAAGTGACTACTACATACGGAGCAAAATGAGTGAATCTACACTCTAAACTATGTCTACATACATCTCAGATATCTGTATTCCATTTGAACTAGTATCTAAAAAGGCTTATATTTATGAACGGAGGGAGTATATGGCATTTTTATTCCAAATGAACGCTTTCATCCGTGAGGTGGGGTCATAGCTGAGCAACCCACCCGCCCACCCAAGGCCGCCGAGTTTAGAATTAGAAGAGAGAACGAGGAGGAGAGCTAGTCAGTAGCACGACGCTATTGTCGATGGGACTCGTGTTTATAGAATAGGAGTACGAGCACTCGTGGCTCTCTTTTTTAGGGAAAATTAGTCGTATGTCTAGTACTACCACTAGTTGGGTGCGTATGCACCTATAGCTGCCATCACTTTAGCTCTCCTTTTCAACCGCTGCTACGCTTCACAAGACATATTTTTTCACGATTTATCCTCCTATATGTACTCCTAGGCTATTTCCACGCGCTCCCATTCACCGACATGTGGGACATAGAGCATCCGGTCGAGTGCATGCATGACTCGGAGCATATGCCGGGTACTTTACATTTCAGACCTCACTTAATTACATTCAAACCCCCAGCAAGAATAAATAAATGAATGAATTACTACATGAAACCGGATTATTTTCATGGAAACCAAGCACGCTCATTGAATTTTGACATAACACGCTTATAAAAATGACCGACTTAAACCAGCCTAAGGGCCTTTTGATTTTTCCCGCAAAAAAGGGCCTCTTTGATTCGCAGGATACCGAAAACACGGAATGGGGAAAGTATGATGGCGATGAACCGAGACTAGAGACACCGGCATGGGTAGCAGGCCGCTGTCGACGACTCGAACTTAATCTTTGGGCCTCTAGAAATAATGCAAGCTTGTAACTAAAATACCTAGAAAGGTGAACTCAATCTTTGGGCCTCTAGAAATAATGCAAGCTCGAAACCCAAATACCTAGAAAGGTGAACTCAATCTTTGGGCCTCTAAAAATAATGCAAGCTCTAAACTAAAATACCTAGAAAGGTGAACTAAATCTTTGGGCCTCTAGAAATAATGCAAGCCTGAAACTGAAATATCTAGAAAGGTGAAGTGAATCTTTGGGCCTCTAGAATTAATGCAAGCCTGAAACTGAAATACACAGAAAGGTGAACTGAATCTTTGGGCCTCTAGAAATGATGCAAGCCTGAAACTGAAATACCTAGAAAGGTGAACTGAATCTTTGGGCCTCTAGAAAGATTTATTACCTCCTCAAGTAGCATCATACAATTCCATGCATGCACCACAAATCTATAGCAAGTTTGATCAGGATCTACTTTTCCAAATCAGAATTAATGCTAGAGCAAGCAAGATCAATGATATGGCCGTGAGACAGAGAAGTAACGAACAAACTCACCTCTCATGACCTCCCCGGTAGATGCGCCACACAAGCACGACAGAGGGAGAAAAACGACTGGTGAAGGGGGAGCGGGGCGACCTTCAAAGGTCGGAGGGAGAGGGCGATCGGAGTAGGGCGGCCGGAGGAGAGGTAGGGTGAGTGGCGCTTGGGCGGGCGGCCCTATGGGGAACAGAGAGGATTCGTGCGAGAGGGGGGGAGTGATTTGGTGCGGGCAGGTGAGAATTTTTTAGTTCTCTTTTAGTGGGCCCAAGGATAACTAACCCAATTAGAACCTCTCCACCGGGCTAGTTTTTTTAGCTGGGTTAGAGCAAACTAGCTCAAACTAACCCTCTTGTTTCGATAATTTGAGGCTATTTCAACCCAAACTAGCTCTAACTCTGTGGATCCAAACAAAGAGGAGTGTTACAGACATGCTATAGTGTGGACCGTGCACATTGTTTTTATGGCCATATCACCACATTGTTTTCTACTGCTGGTTCACTGGCTACCGTGGTTCGTGACCGCCGGTTCACTGGTTGTCGTGGTTCGCACTCCTCCGACTGAGTAGTATTTCCTCCGTTTTAAATATAAGTTCGTCGAGATATTTCACTGTGGACCACATACGGATGTATATAGATGCATTTTATGTGTAGGTTCACTCATTTTCTCCATATGTGGTCCATAGTGAAATCTCTCCAAAGACTTATATTTAGGAATGGAGGGAGTAGTATAGTACTAGTATATACCGCATCATTCTTTGCTCCTTATTACTACTCCGACATGTGGGAGAGCCAAGATCCGGTCGACGGTCATGCACCGGATTAGAGCGCTGAACTGGAAGGTGGGCATCACCCCGGCCGAGCGCCAGAATTCATGACTATAGTGAGTGGTCATATCACAAGTCTTTCCAGCAGAATGCCATCAAATCGCACAGCCCCACTCGCCACCTCCTCGCCTCACAAACCGCCACCAAAAACTGCCGCACAGACGCCTGAAAAGCCCCGCCTCAACTTTTAACTACGCTAAAATAGTTCGAGCTTGTTCGTTTCTATATAAATACAAGATTTATCAGATGTTTATTCACCCGTGGGTTGTTCAATGAATGGAGGGCGGGGAGCACAAGTGAACAATATCAGAGATTCTCTGTTCGAAATATTTGTCCTAGAAATGGTTGTATCTAGACTTATTTTAGTTATAGATACATCCATTTTATCCATTTCTAGGACAAGTATTTTAGGACGGATGGAGTAGTAAGTAGGAGTCATAGAGTAGTCACCTTAAATAGAGAGTTTCTTTTCTTTAATGCCACGTACACAAAATTTAAATGCTTGTTGTGGAGAGAAATAAGATAATCACTCCACTATATATGGACGCAGGGGCCTGAGCGCTTGCTTTACTAGAGCTGCTCTCTTCATTCTCTCATCCTCTCCAGATATAAACAAGACAGTGGTAGCGACATTTTCTCTCTGCTCACCGCTGGTCACATATCTGGCCGGATCCCTTGGGCCGTGTGTGTAGAGGACTAAAAGGTGCATCGCTCACGTGGTCATCGCCGAGGGAGGAAACCCACAGCTGCCGAGGGGCCCGATCCTCTACCCTTGTCGCTCTTCTCCGACACAGCCGCTGCCTGGAGGTCCTCCCACCTTCTTCCTCCCCGCCATATTGTCCAGAATTGACCTGGCCACGACATCCCGACAACCCTCGTATAAGTTCTTCGAAGCTGCCTTGCTCTACCGCCCCAGCTCCCACGTGTCTGCATGTGCATCTTTTTCTACTCCCATCACTCTTCCAAAGCCACCTAAATTTTAGTATTATTAGAGGTAAAGCTACTTCATGCATTCAATCTAGGGCTTTGTTCAAACAACGAAGAAAGGGGGAAAGTTGTAGCATGAATCTAGGACTTGATTCAAAGCGAAATAATATGGTGAAGTAGTAGAGACCGGATACCCAACCGGTCTCTTGGTTGAAAAGGGAAATAATGGGAAAACACACTACAAACTGGATAAGGAACATATCTATTATTGGTTCAAAAAGGATAGAAAGTGGCGGCCGGTGGACAAGTCAATAGAGTATGTCCAGGTTAGATTTGCTGCCATCACATAGTAAAAGGTCTCCAGATTAGATTTGCTGCCTCACATAGTAAAAGGTCTCGTGATTAGATTTGCTGCCTCACATAGTAAAAGGTCTCAGATTAGATTTGCTGCCTCACATAGTAAAAGGTCTCTGTGATTAGATTTGCTGCCTCACATAGTAAAAGGTCTCCAGATTAGATTTGCTGCCTCACATAGTAAAGGTCTCCTGATTAGATTTGCTGCCTCACATAGTACAAGGTCTCTGTGATTAGGTTTGCTGCCTCACATAGCGTGAACAAGCTCGGCATCACCACTTTATGCCTCCTTTTAGGTACATTGTGCCGATGCGCCCACCGTCGCATGTCCTTATACCAACCTTTTGCTGTTGTTAATGTAAGGGCATGTAAATGAAGCGATCACACTGCATACCTTAGAGACATGTCTAACCAGTTATTGTTAATCTAATGCCTCAAAGGATAAGATGCAATTAAACTGTGTTACAAATGGCACTCCCGCTGTTATCCCCAAGATGATAAGTAAGTTCCTCCTTTACGCTGTTGAGTGTCCCGGTGTCCCCACGGTCCCATGCCCTTAAACCAACTCTTTAGTCATGTTGATTTATCGTGTTCCGTAAACAAGCAATGCCACCATTAAAGTAATCCCATATTTGAGGAATCTCATTGTTGATCGTAATGCTTCGTAACATGAAGCATTGCTAACGCTTTTAAAATTTATAATGTCCTTGCGTGATTGCCATGAACATAATTAAGATGCTTTTTTCATTTTGTATATGTTTCAGATATTCTTATTGACCAGCAACTATTTACTTTCTATCATTTTGTGCGATAGGGATATCCATTTCACCTTGTTGTTATTAGACCTTTTGGTGAACTGCACAAAACACTTTTTTGAATGAGTGTCTTGTGCTCAACTAAAATGTCACGTGGGCAACATCTCTCAATTTTGATGGAACTGCACAAAATGGTGATTGAGTTTCCAAAATCTCCGCCAAGTTCTCACTGGTAATCTCGCAACATTTTATTAGCCTTTGCAAGATGGAGCCACACCGCTACCATAATGGCACTTTATTTTAGTGGAACTGCATAAAAGGATAAGAAAATCATAGTTGCACCTTACATGAGCCGGAAAGCCAACCTTAATGTTCCTCAATTTTAGTGCAACTACTAAAGAAAAACCTTCCAGCTCACAAGAGCAAGTACTTTGCTAGCTGAATGATGCAATCTTTGCTTCATTTCGTGAACTGCAAAAAGGCGATGAATTGAATCATGGAACTCCTGTGCACTCTCATCCTAGTGGAGCCGGAGGTTGAGTTCAAGGAGGCCGCTATTAAAGTGAAATCATGCTCTCCGCTCCTTGTTTGTGCTGTAAACATGTCAGCAAACAGGAATACTCAACTACAGATGTTGTGACGGTCAAGAGTATTCGCCAAGTTCTTCGATTGTATGACATGGCTAGCCAAGATGGATTTAATCCCGATATTCACATTATCAAAAGGCTCTAATGGGTTGGTTCTGAATCTTGCAAGCTGGGAATCAATGAGATGTGTAGGCATCTTTGTTGTACTTATTATTTGAATCTTATTTGTTGGTTCTGAATCTTGCAAGTTGGGAATCAATGATATGTGTAGGCATCTTTGTTGTACTTATTATTTGGATCTTATTTGTTGGTTCTGAATCCTGCAAGCTAGGAATCAATGAGATGTGTAGGAATCTTTGTTGTACTTATTATTTGGATCTTATTTGTTGTTTCTGAATTTTGCAAGCTAGGAAACACGGCATGATGATGCAGAGGACAACAACCATAACAAACAATTCAAACTTGGTAGTATTATCTTTGTGAAAGTGCAATAAATGTGCTGATCGTGTGCGTCCTGAGAATAATAATTCTAATTGTTGTGCATGTTGATCCTGTGGCAATCGAGAACGAGCCAATGCATTGCTTGTTTTAAGTATAAATTTCTATTAAAGCTAAATAAATTTAAGTAAAGTGACCACTAACTCCTGTTATTACAAGATTAATACACCCCTCTCGTGAACCGACGTGGCTGGAGTAGGTTTCTAATGGAGGCGCTTGAATGCGCCGAGGGTGCATCTTCCCGGGCGCAGCGGACGAGGGAGGGTAGTAATCTTGTCGCCAGACACACTCACCATCGTTGAATCCAGCCCCAAGAGCTGAAAAACGAACCGCCGCCACGCCACACACTCGCTCACCAAGAGACTCCAATGGCAATCCGAGGGGTGAGCCCGCCGGATATGGAATTCAGCAAGGAGTTAGTTCGCTGTTCAGTCCTATGGCTGCACCAAGTTGATGTGATGTACACCAACGACACGGACACGTGAAGCTCGCCGCTTCGCCCTATGGCTGCACCAGGTTCGAGCATTCGCCTGCTTTATTGGCAGCGCCGACAAAGACCTTCGCCACGGTGGAGAGAAGGAAGAACGCGACGATTCGCCATCCGGTGCAACAAGCTTTTCGATATCCGTATAATACAAGATCATCAAGAACGCAGGTGAGAAGGACTCTGGTTGACCTCACGAGACCATCATCGACCCCGACACGCCAACATGAAAGAAGACGACCAACACGGGAGGTACCTCCAATCTAGCCTACATAACCTACGCAGCCAAGGACGATACGCATGCTACGACATGTACAGCAGATCTTGGACATGAGGGCATGTCTGCTTCCGTAGTTTACGAGTACACTGACAGCCAGCAGCGCCATGATCAAGCTGCATGAAGGTCTAGATGTTGTACTTTATCTGCTTATAAGCACCTTTATCATCTGAGTGTTTCATGCATTAGCCTATGTGTCGTAATTATCTGTTTTGTCCAAATATTTTTTTAAGAACCCATTAACCTGATTGCTTTTTTAGTGGCTATTTTCTTATGTATGTAAACTAGTTCACTTGTCCGTAAAAAAACTAGTTCACTCGGCTGCCGCCCTTTGAATCTCCTTACTCCCAACATATTCTCTCCTCGTGGACCCAAAGAGGTCTCTCGAATTTTCTCCCACTTTCTTTTTCGATGTAAACTGAGTTTTCTCCCAAAGATTTTCCCTAGAACCAACTCAACTGTCCCATGCCTAGCCTAAAAATAATAATACCCTAATGCATTATTAACTCATCAAATTAAATGATATTTTATTTCATAAGTTGAAAGTTCTACAAAATAATAATAATAATTGTTTATATATAACTTGCCAAGTTAACTCCTAGTGATTATGCGATATAAGCTTGCAAAGATTTTACCGACGTGCAATCATGTGTTCATGTTTTTATAACATTTCTCGCCTAGCCCAACATGATATTTTCACCCAGCCCAAAGAAGTCCGCTGGATTTCGAGAAAATGCAAATGGGATTTAAGCAGGCTGCATAGATGCTACATCATTGTTTCACCCAGCCCACCAAATGGACTAAAAACAAATGGACTGGCCGACATGTGGGCCAAGAGGTCGGTTTAAGAAGGCGGATTTACATCCAACGGCCGCATTCTTATTCAATCTCTCGATTCTTCCCCAGCGATGCCGGAATCGCTCGCTCCATCCTTCAAGGCCCAACAAGCGTTGTTTTATGGTCCTCATGAAATGCTACCTCACTGACGGCGTGGCCATCCCTTCACTCCGCACCTCCTGTTATTCTCTCACGAGTGTAGGCCCACCCCGCCTCCCAACCAGTCAAGTTTCCCACTCTCTCCCGTCATGACTCCACCGCCGATCTTCCCATCTCCGTGTTGTTCCAGTTTAGGCTCGCAGTCATCCACCGCTTCGTAGCCGGCGCGCGTGGTCAACATACGAGAGTCATCGGAAGAGGATCAGACGTGGAGAGCTCGACGGCTGGGACCCACGAGGTCCATGGTCGCACACAAGGAAAGTTCCTCTTTATTACGACCGCACATGCACTCAGACGTGGAAGGGCTTCAGATTTCAAAAAAATGTTCTCACGACTGTGTCGCACCCACCAGCTATATCTTCGCACGCAAGGAAGTGCCTCCTTATTTCGCACCAAAAAATGAATACCCCTCGCTAGCTGGGACCCACCATAGTGGGTGGCTGACTTAGGGCCTACTAAGTTGACGAGGACGGAGGGCTTTGTCAACTAAGTCAATATGAACGATTCTAGCTCCAAAGGACAGACGATGTCCATCCAACGCCATAGTGCTTCTTCAACCTCTCGGTCTTCTTGCTCCAAATACCAAAGCAGCCGGCCGTGCCACGTGCTCCTCGCTTCTTTGGCCGGGTTGGATGCCGCTGAGGCCTCACCGCCTCTACTACTCCCACCGCTGGCCTGTGGTATCCCTCTACTCACCCACACCCCCTCGTTATTCTCAAGGCGATGGCAGCCTCACACCGCAGCCCAAACCAAGGAACCTCAGATTCTCTCCGCAGGCATCCACGCTGCCTTTCCCCCCATTCGTCGTCCCTTCCTAGGCCTTCCGTCATCCACCGCTTTGGTGCTCTCGCGCCAAGCGGTCAATGTGGTCAACGACCGACTTCCATCTAAGAGTATCAGACATGGAGAGGCCGATACCGGGTCCACCACCACGCCCAGTTTTTTGTGATTTGCCAATTAAGTCGCTTGTCGTGCCTGGGCTGCAAATCTTTCAAGACGAGGAGAGCTTCATTCGCTGGCCGAGAAAATGGCCTATCAAGAATGAGAAATGGGTTGTACATTTTAAAACACATCAAACCGCAATTAGTTTCAAATATATTTTTTCATTTCGAGATTTTAAATTACATTAATTTTATGCGGAGAATTTGTTGGATTTATATTGATATACATTTATTTTTAAAATCAGTTTGAATGTGAGTCAAAATTTCGATTAAAACAGTTCGACCGCATGTAAATATGCAAAATTCGATAATTTTTAACCGTGGCCACAATATGGGCTGTAATGCTAACACAAAGAATATGGGCTCCAAAAACCTTAAGAATTAGCAAATGGGCTGTAAATTATTAGAAATAATGGCAGATGGGTCAGATGTTGTTTTCCATGATTTGAGGCTTTCCTAAAAAAGGTTGACGACAGCAAGGATCGTTGGATGTCCATCCAACGGCCGCCGTGTTTCTTCAATCTCTCGCTTTCCTGCTCCAAATGGCCAAACAAGCGCCAGCTGGACTGCCGCTTGCCTCCTCCTCACAGGCCGTCAGGTTGCAGCAGGCAGCCTCACCGCCCATCAGATTCCCATTGCTGGCCTAGCCATCCCTCTACTCACCCACACTGCTGTTATTCTCCCATGACGGCAGATTTAACCAAGAAACCCTTGTACAACAGATTCTCCGCTGGGAAACAACCGCCGAGTCTTCCTCGCCTCCGTCGCTCCTTCCTAGGCCTCGCCGCCGCCCATCGCCTCGTGTTTCGGCGCTGCCTCGTTCAACGTGGTCAATGACCGACATGCATCCTGGCGGATCAGACGCGGAGAGGCCGATAGAAGGTCCACGGCCGCACACAAGGAAATGCCTCCTTATTACGCCGCAAAATAATGATTCCTCCACCGACATCGTGGACCCACCGAAGGGCCTCTATATTTCGCTAAAAAACGTTACCACCGGGCCGACAGCTTCGCACTCCACCAGCTATATCTTCGCACGCAAGGAAGTGCCTCCTTATTACGCACAAAAATGAATACTCCCTCGTTAGCTGGGACCCAAAGATAGTGGCAGGCTGACTTTGGGCCTACTAAGTTGACGGGACAGAGGGATTTGTCAACTTAGTCAATGTGCACGATTCTAGCTCCAAGGACTGTGACGATGTCCATCCAATGGCCGAGTGCTTCTTCAACCTCCGTCTTCTTGCTCCAAATTACCAAACCAGCGCCGGTCGTGCTTCGTGCTCCTGCCTCCTCGCTTCCTTCCCTGCCTCCTCGTGGATGGACCTCACCGGAGGCCACACACCTGGGCTCATAGAGCCGAATATCGACTTCACCTCCTATGAGACCTGTGTCACGGATCCTCGGATTCATCCCCAACCACATGCCCCAAACCGCCAAGGCTCCATGCCTATTGTCGGTGTACTAGAGTAGGGGTACCCTAGTATCCCTAACTTGTGCATCGGCAGTTGCAAAGACCTCGCTGCAAGGCTTGCCAGTGACCGCCAAGGTCCTCCGTGGTTCCTTTGGAGCCATTCAAGAACAAAGTATTCAAGCCAAGGAGATAAGGCCCTTGCAAGAGGAGCTTGCCGAAGGCCAACCAGGCATCTCGAGGAACTTGCCGGACGCCGCCACGCCGCCCCGGCGAGGCCCCGTGAGCGACAAAGCCCGGACGCGACAAGACAACGACCACGGCAAGGCGCTTGCCGCAAACTACCACTCAGTGACTCTGGCTTCCAAAGACATCCACCAACATGTCGCCTCGACCTTTCCAGCGCCAAGGTGGCAAGAGGTCAGGTGCTGGCCGCAGCGCTGTGGCAAGCGATGTTGACAAGATTGCCATCGTGGCAAGCAGTGGCGCCCCGACGGTCCTTTTTGCACTGCTTTGGGCGACGAGACGGAATTTAATGCCTTTGTCCCCGGCCGCCGTGGTTAGGTATGATACATTGTGTGTAGTTGTACCAACCGCAATTCCTTTTCCATTTTTACCCTTGTCTACATTGCCACCGTCGGAGACCCTTGAGCATATAAAAGGAGGCCCATGCGAACGAGAGGGGGTTTGAGGGCGAAAACACTCATGCTAGGTCTCGTTAGTAGCTGGTGTACCGTAGCACTCGACGCCTCCCAAGAAAGAACTCAATACACTCGACATGCAGCAAGAGGAGTGATATTCGAGAGCTCCGGTTGGGTAACTGCTCGTGTGCTTCACCGATCCGCTTTTCGTATATCTTCGCCTCACCGAACCGAAGGGGCTCGGTCCGCCGTCCCATAGGTGTTCGTGGATCAGCTTCGACATCTTGGCGCGCTGTAGGGCGCCGAGGTTGTGTGAACTCGATCCGACGCTCACACGAAGCCAGATCTTCATCTTCTTCATCAACATGCCACCGGGGTTGAAGAAGGCTTCGCGGCAGATGTTCCGCCCACGCCGATCCCACCACCACCGAGCAAACGGGTGGTGGGGTAGACGCCGCGAAGAACGGCATCGACGAGGGAGCCCACGGTGCTGCCAGGTCCAAGGACAAGGCTGCGCAGACTCGGCGCCAGACATGCACCGCGCCCACCTCAGAGGCGCAGGACCGACAGCCGCCATGGTAATCGCAGCGCTACACGCTCGCTTGGCCAAGATCGAGCTGGTGGATCTCGGATGCTCAAGACCAGCATGCACGCCAACATGCCGGCACGAAGCGAGGCACGGTCGCCGACGGATATCGCTTCCTTCTAACATAGTTAGAAGTCCGGCATATCCCGCCTCGCTGCGCTCGCCATCGCCGCCACCACCCAAAGCAGGCTTTGGCGCGAGCTCAACTGCTCCTGGATTACCCTCCAACGGCGACAAGATCGATGAATGGAGGCCACCATTCAGAGTCTCATCGCTTTGCTAACGGCGACACTCATGCAGCCGAAAGTATCCTCACCGCGCAGACTGCTGTGCACGAGCCGATGGCGATTTAAACCGTGGGGGGTGCAACCACCATGCACTCTCCACCCCGAAGGCCAAGATCGCCGACTCGCCAGATCCACCTCGACAAATGACTCCACCGCATCATCGATCCATGAGCTCATCGCGATCAGCGCCAAGTTCTTCACGAACGACAAGAAGAAGACGCCGAACTCGATCGAGCGTCAAGAGAAGCACAGCGTCAATCGGACCAACGCTACTGGCCCTCTCGTCGACATGCATGCACCAGGGAACCAGCGACGGTCAGACACGTAGGTTGCCCTGCTCACTCGTGAGCTGCGGCAAGTCCAAAGGGCCCAAGATGAAGAATTTCTGCCGACGTATCGTAGAAGTACGACGGCAAGACACATCCGCCGGAGTTCCTCAAGATCTACACCATCGCGGTGCGAGCTGTCGGGCAGGTGACGACAAGATCCTCGCCAACTACTTCTCACCGGTGCTCAAGCCCAATGTCGATCCTCGCTCATGCACTTGCCGGACAACCCATATCCTCCTCGGCAGACTATGCCATTAGTTTGTCGGCGCTTTACAGTGGCCACAAGCCTCATGGCTAAGAAAGCGACCTTCATCTGCCGCCTGTATGAAGGAGAGCCTCCGCAAGTACATTCAGAGATTAAGCTTTGTACAAAGACAACATCCCGTATGTCCACCCCTGTCAGAGTAATCAGCGCTTTTCATCGGGACAAAGCAAAACCGCAGGATGCGGAGGAGATGGCGATGTGCAAGATCGTAGACGCCATGAGCTATATGCCCCGCCGACAAGTGCACGGCCGAGGAAGGGAGGAAACTCCCGGAGAGAATACATAAGGTGGAGGATCTCGATAGTGAGGAGACTGCCTGCAAAGAAAACCGCGGCGGAACAACAGAAGAAGAAAGGCAAAGATGTGCTAGTCGCTGAGCAATCCGCAACGGAGGTGGCGCCAAGAAAGCCAAAGTGGTAGCTCCGCAAGGAGATTGCCGCGGCACCAACTACTGTGCCGGTGGGCGGCCGACAAGCAGGATGGCACCAACAAGCAGATCGCAAGATCCACCGCACTAAGGGCCATGACCTCCGTGAGCTGCAAGAAGGTCGAGCAGCTTGTCGAGCAGCAAAAGCTGAATACGAGCGACGCGACAAGGAGAAGGCCCAGAAGGTGCCGGAGGAGCCGCAAGAAACGCCTGCCGAGGAGGACGCTGCGGCAAGGCCAAGCAGCGGCAAGGAGACAGACTTCCCGCGGCCGCGATAAGGATGAAGATGACGACGACGATGAAGATATGGATGATGACGAAACCGATGAGCAGGAGTTCCGTAAAGCCACAGAGGTCCTCAGGCGCTGACGGAGGTGCTTCTTCAGATACTTCACACCACCAGCTCAAGCAAAGGTGCGGAAGTCAATGCGGCGTAACCACCCGCCGAGTCACGCAAGCCTCAAACAGTCCAGCACGCCTATCATCTTTGATATTGAGGACCACCCCGATCGCGATAATCATGGGTCGGTGCTTGCCGATGTTGGTTTCACTAACTATCCGCAACCTCAAGGTCACTAAGATGCTAGTTGACGGACGCTTGAACCTGATCTCCTCCGCGTACTCCGTAAACTCCAGATCCCCGATGGCGAAGCTCAAGAGACCGCACATTCCAAGGAATCAATCCGGGAAGGAGCAAGTCAAGGGAAAGATCACGCTGCTGTGACATTTGGCAGCGAAGTTGAACTTCAGGATCGAGAGGGTCACTTTGACGTTGCTGACTTTCCATTGCCTTACAATGGGATACTGCCGCCCAAAGACTTGCCAAATTCATGGCAGCCTCTCACTATGCATACAACATGTTGAAGGTGCCAGCCCGATAAGGGTCATCCCCGTCCCCGGCGACAAGAAGGATGCTCTTATCTCACCGACAAGATCTACCGGGAAGTAGCAGCCGCAGCAGATCGCAAGTCACTTGCCGCTGAAGCTCCCGGGCGAAGAAGAAGACCAAGTCCGCAAGAGTTCGATGCCCACTCCGCAAGCGCACTTTCGGAGTGCCAAGCGCTACCATCGAGGACGCACCATCGAGCTCCACCGCAAGTATAAGAAGACAATGGCTGCTCCACCAGAGACCAAGAAGGTGTCCGCTTAAGGAGGATGGCACTGTGGTACCTTCACCATCGCTGCCACTCTCGACCTAAATAGAAAGCGCTGCTGCTTTCTCGGGCTTAACGCCGACGATTTGCGCCGCAACCGCCTCGACATCCCCGTGTTCCTGTGAGTAATCGAGCACCATCTTGCCGTGATGTCCTCATGCGCGCCCGCAAGCGTAAAGTCGAAGCAGTGCAAAGGAGCGCCAAGAATTCATCGCAGAAGAAATCAAGAAATTGGAAGCAGCAGGCCTTGTCGAGGAGTGCTCCATCCTACGTGGTTGGCTAATCTTGTAGTCGTATAGCGCAAGGCAAACAGAAATGGAGGCTTTGTATCGACTTTTACCGATGTCAATAAAGCTTGTCCCAAAGACCCATTTCCTTGCCGCCATCGACCAGATTGTTGACTCCACGGCCGGATGTGACTTGCTTTCATTTCTTGATGCATACTCAGATACCATCGATCTTCATGGCGTAAGAGGATGAGGAGAAGACCGCATTCATCACCCCATGTGGCACATACTGTTTTGTACGGATGCCTTTCGGTTTAAAGAATGCTGGTTCAACATTTGCAAGGGTAGTCCATGACGCTTTTGAGACGCAAATACACAGAAATGTGGAAGCCTACATGGATGACATAGTATTCAAGAGCAAGGACAAGGCGACTCTGATTCAAGATTTAGACGAAACCTTTGCAACTCTGCGCAAGATCAACCTCAAGCTCAACCCCGAGAAGTGTGTGTTTGGAGTCCTCCCGCAGCTTCTCGGTTCTTCGTGTCTCAATGGGAACCAAGCCAATCCCGACAAGATCAAGGCCATTAAGCGATTGAAGCACCAAACGGGTCAAGGATGTGCGAAGACTTGCCGGTTGTATAGCTGTTTCAAGAGGTTTATCTCTAGGTTCTGCGAGCACGCCTCGCCATTTTTCAAAATATTGAAAAGGCAGGTCCAATGAAATGGACTCCGAAGCGGAGGCTGCATCGCAGACTTAAAGAGATACCTGCCCTTCCACTCCAACACTTGTCGCATTCTGGTTACAAGAGAAGTTGTTGCTATATATAGCGGCAACCAATCAAGGGTTAGTGCTACGCTAGTAGCGGAGAGGAGGCGATGATGAGCCAGCAACCACGGGCAGATGCATCCAAATGGCAAGCAAGGTCTGCCGACGCATTTCGCAGAAGTACGACGCAAGACACATCCGCCGGAGTTCCTCAAGATCTACACCATCGCGGGTGCGAAGCTGTCGCAAGGACGACAAGATCCTCGCTAACTACTTCACCGTGCTCAAGCCCAATGTCGATCCTCGCTCATGCACTTGCCGGACAACCCATATCCTCCTGCAGACTCTATGCCATTAGTTTGTCGGCGCTTTACAGTGGCCACAAGCCTCATGGCTAAGAAAGCGACCTTCATCTGCTGCCGCCTGTAAGGAAGGAGAGCCTCATGCAAGTACATTCAGAGATTAAGCTTGTACAAAGACAACATCCCGTATGTCCACCCCTGTCAGAGTAATCAGCCGCTTTCATCAGAACAAAGCAAACCGCAGGATGCGGAGGAGATGGCGATGTGCAAGATCGAGACGCCAAGAGCTATATGCCCCGCCGACAAGTGTGCACGGCCGAGGAAGGGAGGAAACTCCTGAGAGAATACAGAGAAGGTGGAGGATCCGATAGTGAGGAGACTGCCGCAAAGAAAAACCGCGGCGAACAACAGAAGAAGAAAGGCAAAGATGTGCTAGTCGCTTGAGCAATCCGCAACGGAGGTGGCGCCAAGAAAGCCAAAGTGGTAGCCCGCAAGGAGATTGCCGCGGCACCAACTACTGCAGTCAGGCGGCCGCCGACAAGGTGATGGCACCAACAAGCAAGATCAAGAAGATCCACCGCACTAAGGGCCATGACCTCCAGTGAGCTGCAAGAAGGTCGAGCAGCTTGTCGAGCAGCAAAAGCTGAATACGAGCGACGCGACAAGGAGAAGGCCCAGAAGGTGCCGAGGAGCCGCAAGAAACGCCTGCCGAGGAGGACGCCTGGCGCTAGGCCAAGCGGCAAGGAGACAGACTCCCGCGCGCCGCGACAAGGATGAAGATGACGACGACGATGAAGATATGGATGATGACGAAACCGATGAGCAGGAGTTCCGAAGCCACGAGGTCCTGGTGCGCTGACGGAGGTGCTTCAGATACTTCACACCACCAGCTCAAGCAAAGGTGCGGGAAGTCAATGCGTAACCACCCGCCGAGTCACGCAAGCCTTCAAACAGTCCAGCACGCCTATCATCTTTGATATTGAGGACCACCGATCGCGATAATCATGGGTCGGTGCTTGCCGATGTTGGTTTCACCAACTATCCGCAACCTCAAGGTCACTAAGATGCTAGTTGACGGACGGCTTGAACCTGATCTCCTCCGCGGGTACTCCGTAACTCCGATCCCCGATGGCGAAGCTCAAGAGACCGCACATTCCAAGGAATCAATCCGGGAAGGAGCAAGTCAAGGAAAGATCACGCTGCTGCGACATTTGGCAGCGAAGTTGAACTTCAGATCGAGAGGGTCACTTTTGACGTTATTGACTTTCCATTGCCTTACAATGGGATACTCTACCGCCCAAAGACTTGCCAAATTCATGGCAGCCTCTCACTATGCATACAACATGTTGAAGGTGCCAGTTCCCGATAAGGTCATCCCTCGCCCTCGGCGACAAGAAGGATGCTCTTATTCGCCGACAAGATCTACCGGGAAGTAGCAGCAGCAGATCGCAAGTCACTTGCCGCTGAAGCTCCCGGGCGAAGAAGAAGACCAAGTCCGCAAGAGTTCTGATGCCCACTCCGCAAGCGCACCTCCTCGGAGTGCCAAGCTACCATCGAGGACGCACCATCGAAGCTCCACCGCAAGTATAAGAAGACAATGGCTGCTCCACCAGAGACCAAGAAGGTGTCCGCCAAGGAGGATGGTGACGGTGGTACCTTCACCATCGCTGCCACTCGATTCCCTAAATAGAAAGTTAAGCCGTTGTTTTCTGCGGCTTAACGCCGACGATTTGGCGCTGCGCAACCGTCTGACATCCCCTGTGTTCCTGTGAGTAATCGAGCACCATCTTGCCAGATGTCCTCATGCGCGCCCACAAGGTAAAGTCGAAGGTGCAAAGGAGCGCCAAGAATTCATCGCAGAAGAAATCAAGAAATTGGAAGCAAGCAGTCTTGTCGAGGAGTGCTCCATCCCACGTGGTTGGCCAATCTTAGTCGTATGCGCAAGGCAAACAGAAATGGAGGCTTTGTATCGACTTTACCGATGTCAATAAAGCTTGTCCCAAAGACCCATTTCCTTGCCGCCAGCATCGACCAGATTGTTGACTCCACGGCCGGATGTGACTTGCTTTCATTTCTTGATGCATACTCAGATACCATCAGATCTTCATGGCGTAAGAGGATGAGGAGAAGACCGCATTCATCACCCCATGTGGCACATACTGCTTTGTACGGATGCCTTTCGTTTAAAGAATGCTGGTTCAACATTTGCAAGGGTAGTCCATGACGCTTTTGAGACGCAAATACACGAAATGTGGAAGCCACATGGATGACATAGTATTCAAGAGCAAGGACAAGGCGACTCGATTCAAGATTTAGACGAAACTTTTGCAACTCAAGCGCAAGATCAACCTCAAGCTCAACCCCGAGAAGTGTGTGTTTGAGTCCCTCCGCAGGCTTCGGTTCTTCGTGTCTCGGGAACCGAAGCCAATCCGACAAGATCAAGGCCATTAAGCAGATTGAAGCACCAAACGGGTCAAGGATGTGCGAAGACTTGCCGGTTGTATAGCTGCTCAAAAGTGTTTATCTCTAGGTTCAAGCAGCACGCCTCGCCATTTTTCAAAATATTGAAAAGGCAGGTCCAATGAAATGGACTCGAAGTGAGGAGGTGCATCAGCAGACTTAAAGAGATACCTGTCCTCCACTCAACACTTGTCGCACCTAAGTTACAAGAGAAGTTGTTGCTATATATAGCGCAACCAATCATGGTTAGTGCTACGCTAGTAGCGGAGAGGAGGCGATGATGAGCCAGCAACCACTGCAGATGCATCCAGCAAGCAAGGTACTTCACCGCAAGCTGTAACACCCCGAAGTAACTTTCCATATTTGTAACTCCGACTTTGCCATTTTCGCATTTGATATATGATATTCCTCCGTGGTTGGGTTTTCCTTTTTGCATTTTGTCCGTGTCATGCATTTTATATTATGTCATCATGTGCATCGATTTGCATAACGTGTTCGCCTCATGATTCCAGCATTTTTCCTGCTGTCCGCTTTGCAATCCGCACTCCTATCTCCCCGGCGGTCCCTTTTACGCTTTTTCCGCAGCGGGTATTAAACCTTCTCGAATGGACCGAGGTTTGTCTAGTGGCCTTGGTATAACACCCGAGACCACCGGTCAAGTTTCGGTCATTTGAGCTCGCTTGGTACTCCAACGGTTAACCGTGACCTTCGCAAAGGCCTCTTTTAAGTTGCAGCCCAACACCCTCCAAAACAGCCCAATAACCCATCTAAGTCACCTCCATGCTCTCCGTCGCTCGATCACGATCGTGGGCGAAACTACACCTCATTTGGACTCTCCTAGCTCCTCTATGCCTATTTAAGCAAACCTCCCCAAATCCGGATCATCCTCTTCCCAAACCCTAGAAATTCGCCTCTGCCACCGGACACGCCCGCCGCCTCCGCCGACACAATCGCCGCCACCAAGGCCACACTGCGCCCAGGGCTGGGCTGGCTGCTGTTGCCACCTTGCCCGGATCGGGCTCACAGAAGCCTGCAAGGCCGCTTGCCGCCTTTGCCACGCTCACTGGCCGCTGGCCGCCCGGGCCATTGGGCCTGCCGCCGGGCGCCCGCCTCGCACAAGCCTGAGCGCTTCGCTGCCTCGCCGCTATGCCCCGCGCTGCCACAAGGCGCTGCTCTCGCTTCGGTCCGGCGACTTCTCGGCCTCCCGCTTTCCTCAAGGAGCTGCGCCACCAGCTTCTCCTCCTCCGCTTAACTCCGGCCTCAAGGCCTGGCCACACTGCCCGATCCGGTTGATCCGCCTCGATCCATCAGCCGCTGACTTCCTCCTTCTTTATTTCACTAAGTGTTGCATCTTCTATTAATTTCGCATTTTTCATCATGCTATATCTTCGCATCCAGAGATCCATTTTTCACAGATAATATGTCAAAATGTTCGCCTCAAGAGTAGATCATTTCATTCCATTGCATCATTTTCATTTGAGCTCATCTTGATGCCCGAAATGCTGTTGGAAGAGTGCTATGTGCTGATAGTTTCTGATTTTTATCAGAGTTGCACTTTTGTTATTTTTGCTATGATTAATATGTGCACCCTATGAATTTGATTCCTACATGAGTTTTGTAAAATGCCATGTCATCTTTCCATGGTGTATGCCATGTATTTTTGTGATCTATGTGGTGACTAGCACAAGCATGCAAAGTAGGTGTCCTAATGTTGCTGATTTCAGCCCTGTTTTAGCTGATTTTGATGCCATGTTTGCTTGATGATACCGAGAGATCTATGCATATTTTGAGATACTTCAGTAAGGGTGTTTTGTAAAGCATGACTTGCTCTATCCATCCATGCCTTTGTTTGCAATTATGGGATGCCATAGCTTGAGTCAATCGAGCTCTACTTTTGCTATCAAATGATTCCTGGCAGATTGTATACGTGTTATTCAATTTTGCCTAGCTTGTTGTGGTTGGTCCATATATGCTATGTTAGTGTTCTTGCCATGGATGTCTTCTATGTCATGTCTTCTTGATGTATGTATGCTTAGTTTATCATTTGAGGCTCTGTAGTGAGTGCATTGAGCTTGTTAACATGCCATCTCGTTATCAGTTTTTGACATGTCAAGTTGCTGAATCTGTTAACAAGACTTTCAATATTGACATGGGTGTTACTATATTTTCTAGTCCTTTTTGGCTTATGGTCAGTAAGGGACTTTTGAAATATGCTTTGAGTAGATTCATGCCATGCCATGTTTTGCTATTTTAAGTTCCTGTAGCATGTAGTTTTGATGCTCTGAACATTGCAACCTGTTACTGTTTTTGCCATGTCCAGTCTGTTACTTTGAGCACTTTTGCCATGCTTGTTTGAACCTGTTATGATGTGAACCAGCCGTAGCTCAGTGCTCATCTTTTGTCGAGCATCATGTAGATCACTGCCATGTGCTTTGTTGTTACGTTTGGGTGCAGTAGCTTAATTGATTGTTGCTTGCTAAGTGGCATCATGCTGTTAATGGCAGATTTGCGCCATTCTTGTTTTGCTTGCCATTTGCAAACCGTGCATCCGTTTCCGGTGATCTTTATATCGATTTCAACCGAAATCATCTCATCTTTCCAGTGGCATGCTTGGTTTGCCAAGTTGATGCCTGGTTCATCATTTTCCTTCCGGAGCGCACATAAGCATTGCATATCTCATCATGCATATCATGCCATGTTTTGCATCATGTTGATTGTGCATTGCACCGTGATTTATTGTGGTTCCTTTGTTTGTGTTGTTGCTTTGGGTAGAGTCGGGAGACGAGTACGTGAACGAGGAGCCTGTTGAGAACGCCGAGGATCAAGCTTTCACAACTCGAGAACATTGCGCAAGATGACCATACCTCGAAATCACTTCTATCTTTGCTATGCTAGTTGCTCGCCTTTGCTATGCCTATGCTGCGATGCCTACCACTTGCTATATCATGCCACCCATATTGCCATGTCAGCCCCTAACCATCCTTTCCTAGCAAACCGCTGATTGGCTATGTTACCGCTTTGCTCAGCCCTCTTATAGCGCTGTTAGTTGCAGTGAAGTGAAGTTTGTTCCTTGTTGAACATGGAGATGTTGTTCCTTTTGGAACATGTTTACTTGTTGGGGATATCACAATATATATCTGCTATAATTAATACATCTATATACTTGGTAAAGGGTGGAAGGCTCCGCCTTATGCCTCGGTGTTTTGTTCCACTCTTGCCACCCTAGTTTCCGCCATACCGTGTTATGTTCCTTGATTTTATGCTCCTTACACGGTTGGGTGATTTATGGACCCCTTGACAGTTCGCTTTGAATAAGACTCGCCCAAAGAAGCCCAACATTGGTTTTACCATTTGCCACCTAAGCCTTTTTCCCTGGTTTTCGCGAGCCCGAGGGTCATCTTTATTTTAACCCCCCTACCAGCTGCTCCTTCGAAAGTGTCGGTCCAACTAGAGCCCTGTAGTAGCCATCAAGGCAACTTGAGGTTTGGTTTTAGTTGTATGGACCGCTCATCCGGATGTGCCTCGAGAACGAGATATGTGCAGCTCCTATCGGGATTTGTCGGCACAATCGGGCGGCTTTTGCTGGTCTTGTTTTATTGCTGTCGAAATGTCTTGTAGTCCGGGATTCCGAGATTGATCGGTCTTCCCGTAGAAGGAATAATCCTTCGCTGACCGTGAGAGCTTATAATGGGCTGTTGGGACACCGCAGGTAATATCTTTCAAAGCCGTGTCTCATGTTATGAGGCAGATGGGAATTTGTTAATGTCCGTTGTAGAAAACCCAAAGTTGACCTCAATAAAATACACATCAATCAAGGTGTAACTGTGATGGTCTCTTCTCGCGAGTCCGGGAAGTGAACACGGTGTTGGAGTTATGTCCGACGTAAGTAGTTCAGATCACTTCTTGATCACTACTAGTTTCACGACCGTGTTTTGCTTCTCTCCTCGCCTCTTTATGTAAGTAGCCACCATATATGCTAGTCGCTTGTTGCAGCTCCACTTTACTACTCTGTCCTTCCTATTAGCTTAAATAGTCTTGATCTCGGTGGTGAGATTGCCGAGTCCCCGTGACTCATGATACTTCCAAAACAGTTGCAGGTCCGATGAGGCCAGGCAGTGATTCCACCGAGCTCAAGTGGGAGTTCGACGAGGAACGTGGTCGTTACTATGTGTCTTTTCCAGATGATCAGAGTGGTGCCAGCTGGGACGATTCGGGATCCGTGTTAGCATTTGGGGTATCTTCTTTATTTTGGTTCCGTAGTCGGACCTTGAGTGTACTCAATGATGTATGTTTATTTATGTACTGTGTGAAGTGGCGATCGTAAGCCAACTATGTATCTTTCCCTTAATTATTACATGGGTTGTGTGAAGATTACCTCACTTATGACATTGCTTTCAATGCGGTTATGCTCTAAGTCGTGGCTCGACACGGGAGATATAGCCGATCGGGCGCTATGTTGGTAATCGAGCCTTCCCACTTAGGAGCCCCTACTTGATTGTTTGTCATGTTGTTGAGTCTAGAATGGAAAATGTTTTGAGTCTTAGGATTATATATATCGGAGAGTAGGATTCTTTTTACTTCCCTTCCTTCGACCTTCTCGTGAGGTATCCTGACGAGAGTTTTGACTCTTCTTCTCAAATTTCACTAAAAAATTTTTAGGATCACGTGGTATCTTGGAATCGTTCGATGGTTTTGTGACGAGAACATTGTTCTTGGTGCCTCCCGACATTTAGGGTTGTGGCAGTGTCCCGGGAGTTGAGCTCCGAGGTGTTGTCGCCACAATTTTATCGCTGCGCTCGAATACCGAGTTTTGCCGACATCGAAATCTCTTTTGTGCGCTTGTTGGTGAGATAACCCGATAGCCCAAGATCGTGGGCGAAAAGGGAGTATTGCCATGACTTGCATAACGGATGTTTTTCAAGGTCGAGGTACACGATTTCGAGGATTTCTTGGTTATGTGTTGACGGATGGATACAAATGGATCTAGGTATTGTTAGTTTGGGTGATATATTTTGTGTCCCTCAGATCCCCAACACCAGATTGCATAACTAGAAAGTTTCGGAGTTTATAGGTGGGAATTCTAGTAGCTATGTGATATTCTTTCCGATGATGTATGATTTGAGATTGGGGTTCAACGCTCTAGTGGTCCGCCCATTCACGGTCGATTTACAAAGTGGTCGCGTAGACGCCTTAAAGAATCCTTGGCTATGCTGATTCGGGACGCCTTGTTAGTCATTCGTGACGCCTGCTATACGTCAGGTCCGTAGGGCCCCACCACTAACACTTTGAGCGAAATTCTATCATGTGTTTGTTCCGCTCATTCTAGAAGCCAACCTTTTGTTTTCAGCCAGATATTCGATTTGTTTCTAAGATGATGTTGTTTCCATATCTTTATCTAAGTGGCTTTCACCTTAATGGATGTGTGATGATTAACTTTGAATTCATTCGCTCATTCTTGTTCAATGTTTATTGTGAAGACTATATGTTGCAATTTCTATCCGCTGATTCTACTTATCATTTGTCTATCAAAGGACTAACGGATGTCACCTCTTCAGATGGCTCCGCCAACGCTGGTCTAATCCGGATCGCAATGATGGGGATCATCAATCCTCCACCTCCACCTCCACCTCCGCCTCCGCCTGGCAAGCTATTATGGCAGCCACCAATGCCAATGCTCGATGATTTTGCAGCTCTTGCAAGAACGCATCAGGGGCAAGGCAATCAAGGCAATCAAGGCAATCAAGGTCAAGGCAACCATCAGCCACACTTTGCTACTCTCGCCGGCCTCGCTAATCACCAAGTCTTTCGCTTCGTGTTGAGGCCACAGACGCCGACGATTGGTTAGTGGACATCCGCAGCACTTTGACTGTAGTAATGTCGCACTGAGGACTTTGTCAAGTTTGCATCGCTTCAACTCAAGGATCAAGCTGCTGAGTGGTTCCAGAATACAAAGATTCCAGAGGAGGTCGGTACACACCGGGATGAGTTCCGCCAGGATTTCGAGCTCATCACATTCAAGAGTGTTGTTGAGAGCAAGCGGAGGAGTTCCGCAATCTCAAGCAAGGCACCATGTCTGTCTATCAATACAATATCCAGCCCAAGTAAGCTCGCTTGCTTTGCTAAGCAAGATGTACCGATGAAAGGAGTATGATCTATCGCCTGTGGTGGTCCGAGAGAAGATCTGCAATTACCTCTTGTGCTGTTTGAGCCGATAAGTATGATGATTTCTACAACATGGCACTCAAGCAAGAAGCTGCACAGCTCAAATGCGAGGCTTCTAAGAAGAGAATCAGGATGCAGCTCAGTCCTCCGTCCTCTCAAGTGGCAGCCAAGCAGAGAAGTTTTATCTCGCCTCCTCCGCTCCACACCTTTACCAATAGAAGAACTCAGTGGCCGTGGATCTTCCCACCCACCCAACCCAAGCTATCGTAACAAGTCTAATTTCAAGCTCCAAGGTCAAGTGCTCCTTACCACCATCCGCTTCTCGAGGTCACTTGCAACAAGTGTCGCAGAAGGGTCACTATGCTAACAAGTGCTTCAACCAGAGGCGCCTTCCGCCTCCTCCTCGTGTGAAATCTTCCAAGAATGCAAAGGGTCAAGCATAATCCAAATTATGCCAAGGTCAATATGATGAATGCAGCTCAGCAGAGGATTCTTCGATGTGATAATGGGTAATCTCTCGCTTAATGATATTCCCTGCAAAAGTCTTATTTGATATCGTGCATCGCATTCTTTCATCTCAAGACCTTTTGTGGCTAAGCATGATTTGGTTACTCAAGCTTTGCCTAGACCTTATGTCATTGTTTCTCCGCTAAGGAGATGACTTCTAAGTTTTCGTCTTGGATGTTTCTATCAAGATGGGCGATTATAGATTTCTTTCTAAACCAATTGTTCTTGGTGACTCGGATATTGATCTTATTCTCGAATGGATCGCTTTATCAGCACAAAGCTCAAATTGATTGTGCTGCTGTGAAATTCAATTGACTCACTCTTCTAATGATGTGATCATCTATGCCTCTCGTGATGAAACTATTCGTTGTTTTCTCTCAATGAGAAGGGCGAATTGAATGCCATCTCTCGATTCCAATGCTTAGAGTACCAAGATGTCTTTCCGTAAGAGCTTCCGGTATGCCTCCTCATCGCCAGCTTGAGTTCGTATCGATCTTGAGCTCGCATCAACCCGCTTGCAAGCGCCCATACAAGCTTGGACCTCGATGAGCTGAGGGAATTGAAGAAGCAGCTCGATGAACAAGAGCGCCTGGTTTGATCGCATCGAGTTCATCTCCTTGGGGTTGTGGTGTTCTTTTGTCCGAAGAAGGATGGCACGGACCGACTTTGTGTCGACATCACCCATTGAATAAGAAGACAATCAAGAACAAGTATCCACTTCCCAACATCAATGAGCTTTTCGAGCAACTCAAAGGTGCTACAGTTGTTCTCTAAGCTTGACCTTCGATGGGGTATCATCGATTCAGATTCGTGAACAAGATATTCCCAAGACAGCATTCGTAATGCTTTGGTTCTTATGAATATACCGCCATGTCTTTCGCCTCGCCAATGCTCCTCCAACTTTCTCTCGATGATGAACTTCATATTCAATCCCTACACCAATGAATTGCCTTGGTCTATCTTGATGATATTTTGTCTTCCAAGAATAAGAAGGATCATGCCAAACATTTGCGATTGGTGCTAGACAAGCTCAGAGAGTACCAATTCTATGCTAAGTTCTCCAAATGTGAATTCTGGCTTGATGAAGTGCTTTATCTTGGTCATATCATCTCCGCTAAGGGCATCGCTGTTGATCCCGAGAAGGTGTCCGCATTGTGAATTGGGAACCTCCTCGTAATGTCAAGCAGCTCCGCAGCTTTCTTGGTCTTGCAAGCTATTGTCAAGATTCGCTGAGAACTTCTCCAAGATTGCAAAGCCTCTTTCCAACCTTCTCCGTAAGCAGGTGAAGTATGTCCGTCTCCCGAGTGTGACGTTGCTTTCAATACCTCAAAGAGAAACTCTACAGCCTCCCTGCTCGACTCCTCCCGATGAATCCAAGCCATATGAAGTTTTCGTGATGCTTCTTCAAGGTCTCGTGCTGTGTTAATGCAAGAGAAGAGAGTTGTGGCTTATACCTCTCGCCAGCTTGAAGCCCAACGAGAAGAACTACCCCACTCACGATCTTGAGTTGGCAGCTTGTTCATGCATTGATTACGTGGAGACATCTCTTGTTGGGAAGGAAAGTGGACATTTTCACCGATCACAAGAGTCTCAAGTACATCTTCACTCAGCCCAACCTCAACCTCAGTGCACTCGATGGGTCGAAATGATTCAAGAGTACAACCCAAGTATTGAGTATACTCCGGCAAAGCTAATGTCATTGCAGATGCTTTGAGCAGAAAGCTTATCGCAATGCCTAATCCTCAAGCCCTTTCACCGGATCTCGTGGAATCTTTCCGCAAGCTGAATCTTCAAGTTGTTCCTCAAGGCTTTCTTTGCCAACCTCATAGTCTCTCCTACTTTGGAAGATCAGATTCGTGAGGCTCAACTTCTGGATACCATGGTGAAGAAAGTGAAACGTGGTATCGATAAGGGCATTTCCAAGTACAAGTGCTTCCGTTGATGACAAAGACACTCTGCTCTTTTGAGGACCGGATTGTGGTTCCTAAGGGTGATCTACGAAAAGTCATTATGAACGAGGCTCACAATTCGCTTCTATCCATTCATCCCGAAGTACGAAGATGTACCATGACCTCAAGCAAATATATTGGTGGACTCGAATGAAGCGAGAAATTGCTCAATTCGTGAATGAGTGTGATGTCTGCAAGAGTGAAAGGTAACACCAAAGACCAGCTGGTCTCCTCCAACCTCTTGCTATTCCCGAATGGAAGTTTGATCATATTGAAATGGACTTCGGATCGGCTTTCCAAAGTCCAAGCGTGGAAATGATGCTATCTTCGTTGTCATTGACAAGCTTACTAAAGTGGCTCATTTTCTTCCTATCAAAGAATCCATCACGCAGCTCGGGCCTATGTAGCTATACACCTCCAGGATTGTCTCTTGCACGGCATTCCACAAGTGATCTCTTCTGCATCTGTGGCAGCATCTTTACCTCCAAGTTTTGGGATTCTTTCGTAGGCCATGGGCACCAACATTCGCTTCAAAGACAGCTTTCCATCCTCAAACAAGTGGCCAAGTCGAGCGAGTAAATCAAATTTGAAGATATGCTCAGGCTTGTGTCATTTCCTTCGTATGAAGTGGAAGATTGTCTTCCTTATGCCGAAGTTCTCTTACAACAACAGCTTCCAAGCTTTAGTTCGGCAAGGCCCCATTCGAAATTCTCTATGGCGTAAAGTGCCGATCCTCTCAATTGGTCTCGAGACAGTGAACGCCAACTTCTTGGCAATGACTTGATCACGTATGTAAGAAATGTGCAAGTCATTCGTGAGAATTCAAAGCCAAGAATCGCGCCAGTAAGAGCTATTATGATGATAAGCACCGTGATGTGATTTTGAAATCGGAGACCATGTCTACCTCCGCCTCTCCAATGAAAGGCACTGCCGCTCGTATCAAAGGAAGCTTGCCCCTAGATACGCGGGTCCTTTCAAGATCATTGGGAAAAGAGGCGATCTCGCCATCAACTTGAGCTTCCATCCAACTTTGCAAACGCACGATGTGTTTCACGTGTCACAGCTTCGCAAGTGCTTCAAGACTCCTGAACGCACTATCAACTTCAAGAGATTGACCTTCAAGAAGATCTCTTATCATGAGCACCCCTGCTATTCTTGAAGAAACCGAGCGCAAGACTCGCAACAAGTCAATCAAATTCTGAAAGTGAAGTGGTCACACCATTCACCGAGAAGCTACCTGGAGCGTGAGGATCACCTCCGCTCGAGTATCCGAGTTCTTTCAGCCCTAGATCTCGGACGAGATCCTCTTGTAGTGGTGGAGTGTTGTAACACCCGAAGTAACTTTCCATATTTGTAACTCCAACTTTGCCATTTTCGCATTGATATATGATATTCCTCCGTGGTTGGGTTTTCCCTTTTGCATTTTGTCCATGTCATGCATTTTATATTATGTCATCATGTGCATCGATTTGCATACGTGTTCGCCTCATGATTCCGAGCATTTTTCCTGTTGTCCGCTTTTGCAATCCGACTCCTATCTCCCCGGGCGTCCTTTTACGCTTTTTCCGTAAAGGGTATTAAACCTTCTCAAATGGACCGAGGTTTGTCTAGTGGCCTTGGTATAACACCCGAGACCACCGTCAAGTTTCGGTCATTTGAGCTGCTTGGTACTCCAACGGTTAACCGCACCTTCAAGAAGGCCTTTTAAGTTGCAGCCCAACACCCTCCAAAACAGCCCAATAACCCATCTAAGTCACCTCCATGCTCTCCGCTGCTCGATCACGATCGTAGGGCGAAAACTACACCTCATTTGGACTCTCCTAGCTCCTCTATGCCTATTTAAGCAACCTCCCAAATTCGGATCATCCTCTTCCTAAACCCTAGAAATGCTTCCACACACGCCGGACACGCCCGGCCGGGCTCAGCCGACATACACCGTCATTGCCCGTTGGGCACATACACGCATTTGTCGCTGGCTGCTGTCATCCACTGCTGTCTCATTGGCCTGATTGGCCTACAAGTTCATCACGGCACGCCTGTCTGGCTTCACGCCATTGGCTGCTGCCTGGCCGAGGTGGAGCACACGGCCTCTGCCGCTGGCCTCCACAAGCGCTCACGGCCTGGAGCGCTCATTGCTTCGCCACGGGCTGCCAGCCTCCTGCTGGCTGGCGCTGGCCTCGGCCTGGGGTCCTGGCGACCTCATCGGCGCCTGCTTCTTCATGAAGCCTGCCGCCTCACGCCTTCCTCCCTCCGCTCTAACTCCGGCGAAGCTCAAGGCCACAAGCCGCTTTCATCGCCCGATCCGCTGGATCCGCCTCGATCCATGAGCCGCTGACTTCCTCTCTCTCTTTATTTTCACTAAGTGTTGCATCTTCTATTAATTTTGTGCATATTTCATCATGCTATATCTTCGATCCGAGATCCATTTTTCGCAGATAATATGTCAAAATGTTCGTCTCAAGAGTAGATCATTTCATTCCATTGCATCATTTTCATTTGAGCTCATCTTGATGCCCGAAATGCTGTTGGAAGAGTGCATGTGCTGATAGTTTCTGATTTTTATCAGAGTTGCACTTTTGTTATTTTTGCTATGATTAATATGTGCACCCTATGAATTTGATTCCTACATGAGTTTTGTAAAATGCCATGTCATCTTTCCAGGGTATATGCCATGTATTTTGTGATCTATGTGGTGACTAGCACAAGCATGCAAAGTAGGTGTCCTAATGTTGCTGATTTCAGCCCTGTTTTAGCTGATTTTGATGCCATGTTTGCTTGATGATACCGAGAGATCTATGCATATTTTGAGATACTTCAGTAAGGGTGTTTTGTAAAGCATGACTTGCTCTATCCATCCATGCCTTTGTTTGCAATTATGGGATGCCATAGCTTGAGTCAATCGAGCTCTCACTTTTGCTATCAAATGATTCCTGGCAGATTGTATACGTGTTATTCAATTTTGCCTAGCTTGTTGTGGTTGATCCATATATGCTATGTTAGTGTTCTTGCCATGGATGTCTTCTATGTCATGTCTTCTTGATGTATGTATGCTTAGTTTATCATTTGAGGCTCTGTAGTGAGTGCATTGAGCTTGTTAACATGCCATCTCGTTATCAGTTTTGACATGTCAAGTTGCTGAATCTGTTAACAAGACTTTCAATATTGACATGGGTGTTACTATATTTTCTAGTCCTTTTGGCTTATGGTCAGTAAGGACTTTTTAAATATGCTTTGAGTAGATTCATGCCATGCCATGTTTTGCTATTTTAAGTTCCTGTAGCATGTAGTTTTGATGCTCTGAACATTGCAACCTGTTACTGTTTTTGCCATGTCCAGCCTGTTACTTTGAGCACTTTTGCCATGCTTGTTTGAACCTGTTATGATGTGAACTAGCCGTAGCTCAGTGCTCATCTTTTGTCGAGCATCATGTGTAGATCACTGCCATGTGCTTTGTTGTTACGTTTGGGTGCAGTAGCTTAATTAATTGTTGCTTGCTAAGTGGCATCATGCTGTTAATGGCAGATTTGCGCCATTCTTGTTTTGCTTGCCATTTGCAAACCGTGCATCCGATTCCGTGATCTTTATATCGATTTCAACCAAATCATCTCATCTTTCCAGTGGCATGCTTGGTTTGCCGTTGATGCCTGGTTCATCATTTTCCTTCCGAGTGCACATAAGCATTGCATATCTCATCATGCATATCATGCCATGTTTTGCATCATGTTGATTGTGCATTGCACCGTGATTTATTGTGGTTCCTTTGTTTGTGTTGTTGCTTTGGGTAGAGTCGGAGACGAGTACGTGAACGAGGAGCCTGTTGAGAACGCCGAGGATCAAGCTTTCGACAACTCGAGAACATTGCGCAAGATGACCATACCTCGAAATCACTTCTATCTTTGCTATGCTAGTTGCTCGCTTTTTGCTATGCCTATGCTGCGATGCCTACCACTTGCTATATCATGCCACCCATATTGCCATGTCAGCCCTTAACCATCCTTTCCTAGCAAACCGCTGATTGGCTATGTTACCGCTTGCTCAGCTCCTCTTATAGCGCTGCTAGTTGTGTGAAGTGAAGTTTGTTCCTTGTTGAACATGGAGATGTTGTTCTTTTGGAACATGTTTACTTGTTGGGGATATCACAATATATATCTGCTATAATTAATACATCTATATACTTGGTAAAGGGTGGAAGGCTCGCCTTATGCCCGGTGTTTTGTTCCACTCTTGCCACCCTAGTTTCCGCCATACCGTGTTATGTTCCTTGATTTTATGCTCTTACACGGTTGGTGATTTATGGACCCCTTGACAGTTCGCTTTGAATAAGACTCTGCCCAGAAGGCCCAACATTGGTTTTACCATTTGCCACCTAAGCCTTTTTCCCTGGTTTTCGCGAGCCCGAGGGTCATCTTTATTTTAACCCCGACCAGTGCTCCTTCGAGTGCTGGCCCCAACTAGAGCCCTGGTGCGCCTCAAGGCAACTTGAGGTTTGGTTTTAGTTGTATGGACTGCTCATCCGGATGTGCCTCGAGAACGAGATATGTGCAGCTCCTATCGGGATTGTTCAAGACAATCGGGCGGCTTTGCTGGTCTTGTTTTATTGCTGCCGAAATGTCTTGTAGTCCGGGATTCCGAGATTGATCGGTCTTCCCGTAGAAGGAATAATCCTTCGCTGACCGTGAGAGCTTATAATGGGCTGTTGGGACACCCCGCAGGTAATATCTTTCAAAGCCGTGCTCATGTTATGAGGCAGATGGGAATTTGTTAATGTCCGCTGTAGAAAACCCAAAGTTGACCTCAATTAAAATACACATCAATCAAGGTAACTGTGATGGTCTCTTCTCGCGGAGTCCGGAAGTGAACACGGTGTTGGAGTTATGTCCGACGTAAGTAGTTCAGATCACTTCTTGATCACTACTAGTTTCACGACTGCTTTGCTTCTTTCCTCGCTTCTTTTGCGTAAGTAGCCACCATATATGCTAGTCGCTGCTGCAGCTCCACTTTACTACTCTGTCCTTCCTATTAGCTTAAATAGTCTTGATCTCGCTGGTGTGAGATTGTTGAGTCCCCGTGACTCATGATACTTCCAAAACAGTGTGTGTTCCGATGAGGCCAAGGCAGTGATTCCACCGAGCTCAAGTGGAGTTCGACGAGGAACGTGGTCGCTATTATGTGTCTTTTCCAGATGATCAGAGTGGTGCCCAGCTGGGACGATTCGGGATCCGTGTTAGCATTTGGGGTATCTTTTTATTTTGGTTCCGAGTCGGACCTTGAGTGTACTCAATGATGTATGTTTATTTATGTATCGTGTGAAGTGGCGATCGAAGCCAACTATGTATCTTTCCTTAATTATTACATGGGTTGTGTGAAGATTACCTCACTTATGACATTGCTTTCAATGCGTTATGTTTCTAAGTCGGGCTCGACACGCGGGAGATATAGCGTCGATCGGGGCGTTACACTGTCCCAACAAAGATGGATCCATACAGCGCGCCGTGAGAAGACATGTAAAGAATGGTGCAGCACCTACCATTTTGTCGGCCCCTTCGCAGGGGCTAGGTCAAGGTACTGTGTGTGAAATTGCTTTTTGGCCTTCTCATGGCCTCTAGAAGTTTGCGCCATTACTTTCAAGCACATGAGATCACAACAAGCCACTGCTTTCCAACAAGAGGATAACGCAAAATCCGTAATCAACAGCAGGATTGTCGAGTGGGCACTGAACTGCCAAGCTTTGGCCTCAAGTTTGAGAGCACTTCTGCTATCCAAAGCGTAGCATTGGCGGAGTTCATAGCAGAATGGACGCCAACACAAGAAGAAGAAATTGCAAAAACGAGCATCCCTCGCTAAGGAAGCAAGCAAAGAGTGGTTGATGTACTTTGATGGTGCTTTCGCTGCAAGGCACCTGGCAGGCGTATACTTGTTGCACCCAATCGGAGAGCACCTCAACACGTAATCCGATGCACTTTCCCAAGGAGCAAGCAACGAATAACAATATCATAGAGAGTATGAAGGTTTGCTTGCCGGTCTTAGGATCGCAGCAGCACTTGGGGAACAAGAAGCTCATTGTCGTGGTGACTGCCAGCTTGTCGTCCGCCAAGTGAACAAGAATTATCGTAGTCCGCTCATGGAAGCTTACGCTGATGAAGTGAGAAAGTTAGAAGAGCACTTTGACGCCTCACAGATGGAACATGTTCCAAGAGCTCAGAACGACATTGCCGATGGTTCGCCGGGCGCGCCGCAGACTTAACTTACCTATGGAACCCGGATCTTTGTGCTCAAACCGACTCAACCGGCTCAGAACGCCATCAACTCGGATGTAACAAGAAGAGGAAGTTGATTGGTGACTATTTTCCGCAGTAGCTCAAGCCACCGCCAAGAAGGTCCTCAAGATCAACACTAAGGGTGCCGAGGAGCAGTCCGCCCGCAAGCCCTAGGGTTTGTTTCATGCTGAAGCAGACGCCCCGACAAGTTTTGTTCGCAGCTTGCTGGGAACGCCAAGCTCTGCTGAGCCCTGTATTCTCGCCAGAGAAGCGGATGTTCCCCAGCAGCTAGAGATGTGCCTTTAGTCCTTGTTGTCGAGCCACAAGCTCAAAGATGGGCAGCAGATTGTCCGCTTTCTGCATGACAGAGAACTTCCCAAGAGCAAGAAGAAGCGAAAGAGTAGCCTGCAGTCAAGTATGTACTAGTTTGTCGACAACACACCTGCATGTAAGAAGACTCAACGGGTGAAATTGAAGTGTATTCACCGAAGACGGACAAAAGCTGCTGGTGAGATACATGGAGGCATATGTGGTCACCACATTGGTGTAAGAGCACTTGTCAAGCAAAGCTGCCCCTAAGAAGGTTTCTTTTTGGCCGACAGCCCCACAGATGCGAATATCACACAAGTAACCAAGTGAAGCGTGCCCATTCCAAGCAATACACCAGCCAGCTCAAGCTCTCCAGACGATCCCTTTATCCTCCGCCATTTTTGGTCCTGGGGTTCGACATCCTCGGCCCTTTCCCGAAGTTGTCGGGGCTTTGAGTACTTGTAACGCTGTAATCGATATGTTCACAAAGTGGCCGAAGTGGAAGCAGGAGGAAGGTGATGACAACATACAATAAGTTCTTCAGTCGATTGTTTGCCGCTTCGAATCCTTTAACAGGTCATCACCGATAACGGCACGAATTCACGAGCCGACCTTCACGCAAGACGCCCAAGATCTTACGCCAAGGTTCGCTTTCGCTTCGTGCTCATCCGAGAAGTAACGGCCAAGCGGAGAGGGCGATACGTCAAGCGTCAAGCGCTGGCTCAAGACCAGGATTCTCGACAGGCTGCACAAGTGCGGAAAGAATCGATTGAGGAGTTGCCGGTTCTTTGGTCGATCAGGACGACGCCAAATCAAGCCACCGCCCGCACACCTTTCACTCTATCCTATGGAGCAGAGGCAGTTCTCCCACGGAACTCAGATACGGGTCACCTCGAGTGCTCGCTATGATGAGTTTGAGCAAGAGCAGCTATATAAGATGACGCTATTGCTCCTTGAGGAGGACCGCTTTTCGTGCCGCTGTACGAGCTGCTCGATACTAACAAGCTTTGCGCCGCTACCATAGCCGCAGTTAATGCGAGAAGTTCGAGTAGGAAGTCGACCTTGTTCTTCGGGCGCGCTCAGTCCGCCAAGAATTCCAACAAGTTGACGCCGAAGTGGGAAGGCCCTCACCGGGTGAAACGAAGTCACTAGGCTCGGCGCTGTCCGCTTCTTTTGAGACCGAAGATGGCATTCCGTGAGCAACCTCGAACATTGAGCATCTTTCAAAGTTTTACTCAGATGCCAAGTTGTCGGAACCTGTTCCTAAGAACCACCTTTTGTACAAGTCTTCCGATGCATGCATGTAATCCTTTGTAAAGGCCAAGCAGACTTCTGCATAAGTAAACTTCATGTGCTCCGACATCTTGTCAATTTCATGCTTTCTACCTTTTTATTGCATGTGTTATCTGACACTTGTGCAGCGCCTACCCCTGTAGCAGCATAACGAGCCATGAGGTCCATATCTTTATTTTCTCTTTCTTTCTCAAAGAAAGGAAGGTTCCTCGCCCACAAGTTTGCCGGGGAAGGAGAAGATAATGGTGTGGGACCAAGGCCGCCAAGGAAGTTTCGCCTTACCAGAAGCAAACGACAGAAAAGCTGTTGCTAAAGTTTGAGCAATCAGTTTTAAAAATTTTAAGTTATCTTCTCGAACGACTGCATTTTGTATGGAAAACTCAGCGCCGGAGGAACCAACTCGTAGCTAGTTGCGCCTTACTTTGTTTCGAGTCCGCCAACAACTTAAGTGAGCTACGGTTAGTTATGCATAAGGTTTCTGTCGTAGAAGCGGCAGACCGCCAAGAGGTCGTCGACGTCCCCGACTCAAATATTACCAGGTTAGGGTGCTCATACCGACAAGTTCCCTAAAAGCGAGGGCAAAACACATAAAGGAAGGAATCAAGTAAAGGAAATAACGAGCAATCACTACCCAAATAGATTTATATTACAAGATAGCTTGTCGCAGCTCTAATAGATTGTTCTCATAACATGATCAGCAGCGGCAAGAAAAAGAGAAAACGGGCGCCTAATCCACGCGACGCCTCAACCTCTCTTGATCCCGCCACCTTGTCCACAATGGTGCGCACAAGGGTCTTGAGCGCCCAGATCAGCATCCAAAGGGCAAGGTCTTGAGGACGCTGGTGAGGTTGAGGCCTGCTGCGGAAGGCCACCTTCACCAGCACCTTTTGAAGAGCTCCCACGAGATCCGGCGCGACTGGCCGGCCAGCTGCTTTGGGATCTCTCCCGAGTCACTGGAGGCCGCCGCCACGCCCTTGAAGAACAAGTTGAGCTTGCGCTGGGTTGGAGGTGCTCATCGGCGAATACCCGAGATCCTCCATCCCCACTCGCCAGCCTC
Organism: Aegilops longissima; assembly: GCA_021605205.1. Classification (NCBI taxonomy): domain Eukaryota; kingdom Viridiplantae; phylum Streptophyta; class Magnoliopsida; order Poales; family Poaceae; genus Aegilops; species Aegilops longissima. Next base: position 12,416 of record JAHIAM010005750.1, on the reverse strand, counting down.
CTGTCGATGATCGCAGCAACATCCACGAGACCTCGATCCAAAGGCTCCACATTCTCCCTAAAGTGTTCTGGCGGCAAGAAGACTCGCCAAATAGCCACTGTCGGCCTTTGATCTTCTCCTCCAAGGCCACCTCCCGCCTCGGGCGCTGGCCCAAATGCCTTGGTCAGTGGTCGCTTCAACTCAAGATCTGCATTAAGAGTCCTGGCGGCGCTTAAGCTCCTTGCTCTTCTCGGCGAGACGACCCTCAGCAGTTCGCCAAGGTGTAGGCGCTCCTTCTCCACGCTGAGCACGCAAGCTCCTCGCCGCCAACTTGAGATCGGCCTCTGCTGCGCCACCTGCCTCTCGCTCCTTCTTGGCGGCTCTCGCAGTCAAGGCAAAGATCTCTCGCTTCTTGAGAGCCTCAACAATGTTTGCTTCGCTGCAAGATCCTCCTCGTGGTCGCTGGTTAACCGTCTGCTGCGCCAACTCGCCTTCCCACAGAGACAGCTTTTCGCAGCAAGTCGCTGCGTTTTCAACTTCAGCCTTCGAGGAGGAATGCTTTACGCCTCAAGCGAAGTTGCTCCCGCCCCTTTGCTGTGGATCGGAGAGTTTCCGTTGAGGCCCCTGAGCTCCTCCGCTTCCGATAAATCGCTTCCCGCTTTCGCGATAAGCGCTTCGATTCCAGCTTGGTCTCGCCGAGGAAGGTAGAGCGACAAACAGCTTCCGCAGCGAGCTGCTCCTCCTTCGGCTCGCCGCTGTTGCCAGCGCCGACCAGCGGCCAGCCTCAATGGAGGCGTAGCAACTCTTCATCGAAGTTTCTCTTCACCGGCGCCTGGAGCTTGACGCCTGTGGGAGCTTGATGAAGACGCCATCGCCGCCTTCAACAGGGCGCTGGGCGGGGCTTCGAGCCTCGACGCTGCAGCAGCGGCGGAGGGATCGGCGGTCGGCGAGCGCTCGACGCCTCGCGCCTCGGGCCAAGAGATCGCTGACCTCGCCACCTTCTCGCGGCGGTAGCTTTACGCCTTCTCCGCAAGGGATCATCACCACTTTCTTCTTTTTCGGTGACAGCTGCTGCTAGGTATCCCCTGCTTTTCCTCGCCGCGACTGTTTCCATCGCCTGCGGGCGTATGGATCCGACGACCGAAAAGAAAGAAAAGTCAAGCAAAAATCCAAAAAGAAAATCAAGAAGAAGAAACCAAGGAAGTTTTCAAGCAAGAGGATTACCTTTACTAGGATCTACAACAGGGTCTCCGCCACCGGGGGTCGCTGGTTGTCCCCTTGCCGGAAAAATTCTCCTTGTCGGAGAATTCTCCCTGCCGGGAATCCTCCCTTGGCGGGCGTGGTCAAGCAGATGGCATGTCGAGGGCGGCTTCCGCACTTTTGGTGAGACTGCCGCTGCTCCACGCAAACAAATAATCGATGTCAAGAAGAAAGAGCACCCATGCACGCCTAACATCGTGAAGTAAACCATACTTATTTATGGAGGCTGCGCTTAGGGGCTGCTTTGAGGAAGGGGTTGCCGGTCCAAAGAAGGTGGTCTCGACACGCCTCGGGCTGTCATGTGGGTTCGCCTCGGCGACAATCACCGGACCTTGGCTCTCTTTGCCGCCTTCTAGGCCAGCGCCTCAAAAGGAATGGGTTCAGAGAAGCAAATCGATACAAGACAAAGCAACAAAATTGAAGAACTATAAGTACAAAGAAAGAATCTTACTTCTTCTTCCTCGCTCGCTGAGCCGAGCGCTGAGAGATCGACTCCGGCCACCTCCAAGCGACGAGGCGGAGGAGAGGTTCCTTGTCCGCTTAAGGAGAGTGAGCAGTAGATCGGGAAGACCCCCCCGCCGTCAGTAGCAGGCGTGAGGTGCTCCCGCAAGGCAACAATGCTTGCCACGGTGGAGCTGCACGCATGGCGGGCGGCTGCTGACCTGCCCTGTCGCCTCGCCACGCCCCCGCTCATGGAGACTCCTTCTTGGTGGAGCTGGAGCCCGCCATGCAAGCTGTCAAGGTGAGAGAGGAGGAGTCGATTCAACGAGTCGCCGCGCCTCTGGCGCCTCGCTCGACTCAGCTTCAGTCCCGACAAGCTTCTTCCTCGCCGCAAGCCTCCTCTCGCCGACAAGGCTTGCCGCCTCGCTGCCTCCCCGCCTCCACGGTGAATCTGGACCGCCGCTGCAGCGCTGTTGCCGCTTTTCAGTTTCTCGGTGGCGATGCGCTGCATCTCATCATCGGTGGTGTCGCTGGTGAGGCTCTTCTGCTCATCGGGCGGACCGCACTTCTACCAGTTCTCAAAGAACTCCCCAGACGACGCCATCCGCAGTTTTGCTGTTGGGACAATTCCATGCGAGTCGACAAAGCATCATTGCACGGATGCTGCCGAGCGAGGAGTTGTTGCACAGCGTAACGACACCCTCGCAACTTGAACACTTCGGATGATCAGATCGCTTGAACAGCCCAAGAGCATCGCTCCGCCCCAAGACAAAGAAGTTGAAGTTGAGGCCCGGGCGCAGCCTCATGATATCCGCCAGACTCGAACTCCTAAAGCGGTCTCCTCCTCTCCCGCAGGGGAAGGCGCGGCAAGAAGAAAATCCGCCAAGGGCGCCATAAAGGAGCTCCGCAGCCTAAGGCGAGGATCCGCGACGCAATCTTCAGCGAAGGCTTCCGGGCCACGCTGTTCAATCGCTGCTGCCAAGACCACGGGTTTACGCTACCGGTAACGGCTGCGGTTCTCTCGACAATCCAGCACCACCGCTTCTCCATTCATCCCACTTGCTGGAGCTTCCTCCAGATAAGCTTCCTTCTTGCCGTTTCGAGATCCAAGCGATTCCGCCGAAGAGGCTCCTCTCTCAACTCTGGGGCATAAAGAAGTGGCGGAAAAGAGCTACGCTTGATAGATTCACAAAGTTTTCGCAGAGATGTGCTAAACTGCCATGGTCGAATGGCATTGGGGGTGAAGTCTGGGAGACGGAACCCAGAGGTGTTCAATGATATCACGTAATTTCAGAGAAAGGCGGCCGAGCCCACAAGAGAAGAACAGCTGCCAAGAAAGGGTATCCATTCGAGCCAGCCCAAGCGGTAGCTAGGAGTACCTTCAGAGCTGGATGCGCCTGCCTCAGAGACCAAGAGGTAGTAGTACTCTCAGCTCCTTCAAGGGCGAGCTTGGGGGGGAGATTGCCTGCCTTTCAGAAGGCCATGAGCCGCATGCGCTTTGGCCGATTTCACGACCTTCCCTTGTCGGCTTTGAGCCATGGCGGAGGTGGTGGGATCGATCAAGCAGGATGCTGGTGGCGAGTGGGGGAAGGAGCGCTGCTCTTTTCAGCTTTGGGAAGAAGGGGAGCGGCGGAGGTTTTTGAGATTGGAATGGCAACCAGCGAGATGGGCGAACCGCCCCTGCTTCCCCGCTATAAAGAGGGAGGGGCAGACGCCCGCTGCTCCTAATAAAGAAACCACCCACGATCTCTCCCACGACGCCGCATTCGACGCAGGCTGCCTGGGAGGGCGCGTGGATACGGAGGAGACACGGCGTAACCCAGGTCAAGGTGTCTGCACTGTTTGTTTTGGGCTCCGCCCAATGCCAGCCAAGACTGCAGGTGGCCCAGTGCCTGGGCTTCTGCCGGTGTACTAGAGTAGGGGTACCCTAGTATCCCGAACTTGTGCACGGTAGTTGCAGCACTGCTGCAAGGCTTGCTGTGTGACCGCCAAGGTCCTCCGTGGTTCCTTTGGAGCCATTCAAGAACAAAGTATTCAAGCCAAGGAGATAAGGCCCCGAAGAGGAGCTTGCCGGAAGGCCAACCAGTGGCATCTCGAGGAACTTGCTCGACGCCACGCCATCGCCCCGCCGAGGCCCTCGAGCTTACATGTGCTCCGGACGCGACAAGACAACGCATCAAGGCAGGCGCTTGTCGCTGCAAACTACCACTGCAGACTACTGCCCAAAGACATCCACCAACGTGTCGCCTTCGACCTTTCCAGCGCCAAGGTGGTAAGAGGTCGATGCGGCCAGCGGCGCTGTGGCAAACGACGCCGATAAGATTGCCATCGTGGGTAAGCGGTGGCGCCCCCGATGGTCCCTTTTTGCACTGTTTGGGCGATGTAGACGGCATTTAATGCCTTTGTCCTCGCCACGTGGTTAGGTATGATACACTGCATGTAGTTGTACCAACCGCAATTCTTTTCCATTTTTACCTTGTCTATGTTGCCACCTGCCTGGAGACCCCTTGAGCATATAAAAGGAGGCCCATGCGCAACGAGAGGGGGTTCGAGGGCAGAAAACACTCACGCTAGGTCTCGTTAGCAGCTGGTGTGTACTCGTAGCACTCGGGCGCCCCAAGCAAGAACTCAATACACTCGACATGCAGCAGAGGAGTGTTATCTCTCCGAGAGTTCGGTTGGGTAACCGCCTGCCCGCTTCGGCCGATCTCGCTTTTCAGGCGATTCTCCGCCGCCGAACCGAAGGGGCTCGTCCGCCGTCCCATAGGTGTTCGTGGATCGCTTCTGCACACCTATCGAATCTGATTACGCCGATCATGGAGTTTACTCCACGGATATCTTTTCAGCCGCTTTTGGCGATGTGCTTAATTCATTAAGGTCTCTCTCCTTGTCGAGAACTTGGTCAACTATGTCCGATAGAATGGGATGTGGACGACGTAAGAAATTCGCTTCCCCACCCACCACCCACTTATAGCCACCGCCGCATTTACTTAACCAATATGCACGCTGATTCGAGGACATCGACGGTATGGACGATTTATGCGTGAGAGGAATAGAACCACCGCCATTGTGGCGCTGACAACCACTTCATCACATCGACGGTATGGACGATTTATATATGGTGGATACAACCAAAGAAAACAATGACGAGGAACGAAGGATGCAGAAGGATAGCTCCTCGAGAAGCAACCAAAGCGACGGCATAGGCACCGCTCAAATCCCGCCGCAAAAAAACAACGATAACAAGAAGAAAAAATAACACCGGGGTCGACTGCAGAGGAAATGACGACCACATTGACCCAGCGAGAAAGTGCAGGTGAACCAAAGGATTACGAACACAAAGACGGGGCCACTGCTCGATCACATCGACGCCGACGATAAAGCTCATGAACCTCTCTCCTGAGAGGAAAATAGTCCGACGCATTTATGCACACATCATCCCGTAAAGGCACTTTGGAACAAAAGAACCTCCGTGAGAAGGCTTATTGCCACCGCAAGGAGTCTCAAGAAGCGTATAAAGGCTTAAGGTCGGCAAGGTATTACGCTAACAGCAGATGGAACAAAGTGTCTCACATCAAGAAAAGTATGGTGCTAGTCGCCACACAAAGAGCTATCCAAAGCGCAAGTTGTTGCCTCGAATTCATGATGAGGCCTTAGAGCCCACACAGCCAAAAATAAAATGGTCAATTGGTCGGATCGACCACCTCGCGGGTCGCCGAGAAGTGCTAACGAGGGCCGCACGTAGTCAACACATGATCCACGCGAGGACTTGCATCAAAAGGTCGGGCGTGACCAGATCCATCTACGGATTAGGGCGCGCCCAACAAGATAATGAAAAATGTAACACTACAACCGCTGTAACGCCATTACACATCCAAATACAGGGTGTCATGATCCACTATGTGTTTCACCGATGAGGTGTCGGATCATGAATTCTAGAGGGATTCAAACCTCGGAACATAGAGGCGATGATAGAATGATGCACTGGGTCCGGATTGAGGACTTCATCCTCCATATCCATATGGCTCATGGAGACGATCTCCACGCCATCAAGTACTTGCCCTCAAACTCGAAAGGACCAGCTTTAAGATCGGTCAAGAGCCTCCCAAAATTCAATCGGAAGTTGGGAAGAGCTCGAGGATGCTTTTAGGGATAACTTTCAAGGGACCCAATACGCTCCGTCAGTGATCTACTTTTCCAAACACTTTGCCCTTGTTTTGGACTCTAACTTGTATGATTTGAATGGAACTAACCTGACCGACGCTTTCCAACAGAATTGCCACGGTGTTGTTTTATGTGCGTAAAATGTGTTCTTGAATGACCTCAAACTCCACGGAATATCTTAGAATAAATAATAAAAATCTCGCCAAAGATGAAGACCAGGGGCCCACACTCCTGTCCACGAGGCGGGGGCGCCCTCCCCGGGCGCGCCTCACCTCGTGGCCCTCAGGCCCTCCGACGCCAACTCCAACTCCATATATTGGCTTTCGGGAGAAAAAAAATCGAGAGAAAGTTTCATCGCTGCTTTACGACACGGAGCCGCCCAAGCCCTAATCTCTCTCGGAGGGTTGATCTCGAGTCCGCTCGGGCCCGGAGAGGGGATTCACCACCGTCGCCATCATCAACCATCCTCCATCACCATTTCATGATGCTCACCGCCGCAGCGTGAGTAATTGCATCGTAGGCTTGCTGACGGTGATTGGTTGATGAGATTTATCATGTAATCGAGTTAGTTTTGTTAGGGTTTGATCCCTAGTATCCATTATGTTCTCGAGATTGATGTTGCTATGACTTTGCTATGCTTAATGCGCGTCACTAGGGCCCGAAAGGCCATGATTTCAGATCTGAACCTATTATGTTTTCATGAATATATGTGTGTTCTTGATCCTATCTTGCAAGTCTATAGTCACCTACTATGTGTTATGATCCGCAACCCCGGTGACAATAATCGGGACCACTCCCGGTGATGACCATAGTTTGAGGAGTTCATGTATTCACTATGTGCTAATGCTTTGTCCCGCCTATTAAAAGGAGGCCTTAATATCCCTTAGTTTAATGGGACCCGCCCACGGGAGGGTAGGACAAAAGATGTCATGCAAGTTCTTTTCCATAAGCACGTTATGACTATTTACGGAATACATGCCTACATTACATTGATGAACTCGAGCTAGTTCTGTCACCCTATGTTATGATCGTTATATGACGAACCACATCCGCATAAATATCCATCACTAATCCGGTGCCTACGAAGTTTTCCATATAGTGGTTTACGCTATTTATATTTCCGCTATACATGTTATAATCACTACAAAAATACCAAAACATTACTTTTGCTGTCTTTACTTTGTTACCGCTACTACCACTATCATATTACTTTGCTACTAAACACTTTGCTATAGATACTAAGTTTCCGTGTGTGGTTGAATTGACAACTCAGCTGCTAATACTTGAGAATATTCTTTGCCCTTGTGTCGAATCAACAAATTTGGGTTGAATACTCCACCCGAAAACTGTTGCGATCCCCTATACTTGTGGGTTATCAAGACCTTTTTCCAAGCGCCGTTGTCGGGGAGCATAGCTCTATTCTTTGAGTCACTTGGGATTTATATCTGCTGGACACTATGAAGAACTTGAAAGACGCTAAGACAACAATTTATCCCTCAACCATTTAGGGGAGGTAAGGAACTGCCATCTAGCTCATCGCAGCTTGATTCACCTTCCGTTATGAGTAAGCTAGCGACACCTAAACCTGCTTCTCGCTTATGAATTCTGATATGTTGCATGTTATTGATGATGCCATTCTCCCATGCGTGATACTTATGATGAAACTACTCCTATGCTTGATACCATCGTGCCTCTTGGTGAATTCTAGATGAACAAATTTCTAGGTCTAGAGAAAGAGAAATTATTGAAACCGAACATCTATGATATTAGTAATGATGATATTATGCCTGCTATTCCCGAGGGTTATCTTTTAGTGTTGAATCTACCGGGCTTATTCTTGCTTGCCGTGATAGTCTTGAACGTAAGAGGTTGCTAGTTAAATGGAGTAAAGAATCTTTTAGAGGTAGGATGAGACCCACCTCTTTTTGCTACATTCACCTATCTCGTGTTCTGATCAGGATTATTATGATTTTCCGCTGATCCAGATATAATTACTTTGGTTGAATCTGATCCTTTATGGCTATGAATCTGAAACTACTGGGCACATCTTCGTAAGTTAGATGATATAACGCCTGCTTACTAATAATGAGAGATCGCGCTACCTTTATTTACTCAAAATATTTCCGCTCATTAAAGGGTGATGCTAAGATATGGTTTAATTTCTTGATCCTGGTGTGTGCAAAGTCCCTGTGATATGATTTATCACTTTCTACTAAATATTTCCCTGCTTCATAAGAAACAAGCTGCTTTGAGGGATATATATAATTTTGTGCAAATTGAAGAAGAGAGGTTCCTAAGCTTTGGGGAGGCTTCTCAAGTTACTTAATGCTTTGCATGATCATCCTCTTAAGAAACCTGAAATATTTGATATCTTTTATAATGGACTAATCGATGCTTCCGTGAGATTACTCGGATAGTTTTGCTGGTTCTCTTTTCAGGGAAAGAACAACCGGATGACGCTTGAAATTCTATTGAATAATATGTATACAAATGAAAATAATTGGGCAACTCTTTGAGCCAGCTCCGTAGCCAATTACTTAGCCTATTCCTAAACCAACTCCTCAAGAAGAGAGGTGTTCTATTTCTCACTCCAAGATATGCAAGAGGCAAAGAAATCTATGAAAGAAAAAGGTATTAAAGTTGAAGATGTTAAGAATTTACCTCCTATTGAAGATATACATGGTCTTAATTTCATCACTGTTGAAGAAGTATATGATCTCAATTACTTATTTAATGAAGAACCTCCCGACATCCCGACATAGGTAGTAAAGGTAAATTCTCTATAGGTATGATAGGTCAAGTCCCTGCTGGATTTCGGGTTCTTGCACTTTAAGGTTCAACTCTAGGGTGCGCAAGGAGATCCAATCCTCCACCGCCTCAGACACTCACCGAATCGCAGGGACCTAAACTACTAACAAGAACAGCACAAGAGACGCAAGATTTATATCGTTCAGCCACCATCGTGGTGTAACACCCTACCCAAAGTGTGTGTGTGGATTGCCTCTGGGCTGATGAGGAGTAAGACAGGAAGAACAGCCTCATGAGGGTCTCTGTTCTGGTGGGTGTGATGAACCGCTAAGTGGTATCCCTGTAGCTCTAGCTTGAGGATCGGTCTCTATCTCCCTCTCGATCCCAAAAATGCCTCAGCCTGGGGAGAGGATTGGATGCTCAACTATGGTGGCTAGCTCTACTTATATAGACGAAGGCCCTGGCCTCTTCCCAAATATTGAGCTGGAAGGGCGCCAAATAATGGCCATTTTGAAGGGGAACAACGGGTACACTTATCCCCGACTAAAGTTAGTCCTCGCCAGCCAAAGGCTCGTGATGACGCCGCTTGGGCCCCACGATGACAGCATTCCACCTGTTGGGGCTGGTCTTGGTCTTGTTGCAATCAAACGGATGCCTTTGCTTGATGCTCTTGCTCGCTTTTGTCCCTTTGCACCAAAGAGGAAAGGAGAACGCCAGACGGGCTGGGCGCTCGACCGCGCCTCTTTGGTCATCATGGCTTACGCCATGGGCACCCCGCGAGGTACCCCGCTTGAACTCTCCGCTTCCTCATGAACCAGCCCGACGAGGTCGTGGCTCGAGGAAGCTCTTGGTCGCCCGCCTCATGAGGCTTGGCCTCATGAGGGTCTTGATCTTGTGTTGATGAAGATGGGCTGTCCTAGGCCTCCTTGAGCCACGCCTGAGGGGTCAGCAGCAGCAAGTCTGGGACCCTGCCCCCTGTAATCGCCGACAAGTGAGTCTCGCCCACGGGGCATGTACCAACTTGGCCGAGTGAGAGGCGAAGGGCAGTGGTTGTCAAGGGCTCCAACAATCAAGGGCCTTGGGCGCCACATATGGCGGTGATTGGACGGGCTGCACTGCCTCCCCCACGACGCCTTTGTAACCCCCGTCGTGGAATTGTCACGGCAGATGTCCTCGTGAAAGGACTTAGTCGCGGGCCATCGAACGGGTTAACTTAGAGGGGTTAAAGCGACACAAGACACGGAGGTTTATATTAGTTCGTCTCCCTTCGATGAAGGAAAGGCCTACGCCTAGTTGTGATGGGATTGATGTGATTTCATGCATTAGGAGCAATAGCTTCACTTAAGCCTCAATTGTTCTGCCCTTTAATCCGGCCAGCTGGTCGCCCCTTATATACACGGGTTGACGCTTCGCCGGTTCATGTAGTCCCGATCCGCCTACAAGTGTCCATTTCTGCCTCTTCTCTCTTTATCTCATAGCGCCTGCTACAAGATTAAGGCGGTTTATATGATCGGACCCTAATCTGCCTTTCGCTTTGGGCCTCGCTCAGGCCTCGATCATGGATTTAGGGTAATCTGCCCCTTCAGTATGCGTTAACACTTCTAGTTATATCCCAACATTAGGCCCTGATTGACTTGAACCGTTCATGTTATTCTTCAACATCTTCGTGAAACTCTCGACCTCCCTTCATATTTTTGTAAACCGCCATCCGCTTGAACCGCCGTGGACGCTATCCTCTCGATCCTCTGCGGTCGTATAGCCTTTGACGCTATCTTTTAATAAAGAAATCCAAACAAGTAAGATTCCTCATTTAATGCTATCCCGGAATCGAGCCATCAGACTGGCCCCACCGCTCTTTTGACTCTCGCGCCATTTGATTGCTCCTGCCTCTTATAAATAGACCGGCAGGCCCCTTCTTCTTCTTCTTCTTCCGCCTTCCTTCCTTCCGACGCCTAGCCCCGAAGCTCCGCCCGCCCGACCTTCCAACGGCCATTAACGCCGGGTCAACAGTATCAACCTCGATCAGATCGTAGTTTTTGCTTCCTCCACGGTTTTGCTTCATCGTAAGGCCCCTTTTCAAGCCCTAGATCCCATCTGAGATCCTGCTCATCCCGTAGTTCATATCAGCTTTTTCAAACCTGTTCCGCCATGGTCAGCACGACTCACCCGCATCTGTACATCCTGCAGGTGTGTGATCGCCCTACCATCCATTTAACTCTCTTTATGCACCTTTCCTTTGTTCGCATCTCTAGTTTAGAATGCCCGAACCTTCCGCTTTTTATGAGGCTTGCATAGGTCGAGAGGTTTTTCTTACTTGAACTCTCGAGATCTAGATTACTCTGCTCAGCATGTGAAAATTGTTTCGGCCACACTTAATAGATTTTTCAGCCTATTCTCATTTGGCGTTTGACTTTTGATAGCTAATCCGGCTTACCCATTAGTCCTCGCTAAACCGGACTGGAAGCCGCTGTCAATCGCCGTTTAACAATGTATAATATGCTCTGAACTGCTTAACGTGAACTGCTTTCCTTTCTTTCGCAGCTTAGTCTTCCCGAATGGCTCTCAACTCTAGCCTTGCAATTGGTTCGGGTCCAAGATCATCAAACGCAACTCAACGTATTATGTCACCACCGCGCTTTGGCTCCAAAATGTCCTCCATCGAAGTGGTTCCGATGGCGAATTCTCCCGATCCGCAAGAAGGAGAAGTAATTGTGTTTATGCAGCACTTAGACTGGATTCTGCCCGCCTCGCTCAAAATTCTTCCTGGACGCCCTTGCAAGTTTTAAACTCCATCCGCAGGATATTGGCCCAACTCGTGGTCAAATATATGTAACTTTCAAGTCTTCGTGAAGCCTATCTTCAAGAAGAACCACCTGTGGAGCTGTTCGGGATTTTTTTCCACTTGAACCGTCGTGACAGAATTTTCTCGATGGTCCCAACATGGTAGCAAGGCGGCGTTCAACGTCGAAGAGGAAGGAAGTGGATTTTTCACGCCAAACACTACAGCTATCCAAAAGATTGAACTAAACCTGTCTTATCGCTGAACACCGCTTCCTAACAAGGAGAACCCTTTGCTGGTTATCGTCCTCACTGGGCTTCAAAGAACCAGCATCCGCTGCCTTTACGCTTAACCGCCGCTGAACGAAGAACTTCGCGCTACCAAATAATCAAGTTCGGCTCTAATCGCCAATGGCTTAACTGTGTGGACCTTTGTGCGTGTTGGTTTCTTGGGCGTTTTGCCACTCGGCCGCCGTCCGGATTGATGCACGCAGTACACCGGCAGCCTCAAAGACCTCAAAGACGCCACGAAGCTGCTCATAATCGAACTTGAGGTCACAGAGATTGTAAAGAAGATGCTTGATGAGCCGATCTCCGCTCTGCAGCCTCAACCGGGTTGCTATTCCATTCTGTGTTGCTAATAACCGCCGTATGTAAAGCTCTACTCACCGTATGTCGGCCCTTAATACTTTGTTGATATGCCTTAATCCTTGCTACTTCTCAGCTGATAGCTCCTTCCGAAGCTGCATTTAAACCGTTTCGGGCGCCAAGGTAAAGTCCAAGGCTACCAAGAAGGCAGCAAGAAGAAACCGCTGAAGTCCTTCCGATCCGCCGGAGGACGGCAGAATCGAAGCCGAGGTAAACTTGACATTCTTAATTAGGAGCCGCCAGAAACCGGCTTTTCTCTTTGCTGTTTTTCTTCTTGCTTATGATTTGTCCCTTTGTATTCCTTTTTATCGATAATTTTATCTCCCAGATTTACGCTCGCTACCATGCCGGACTTCGTTGAGGTAATCTATCTTTCTTCCGAATCCGATTCTTGCGCC
>JAHIAM010005749.1:0-34184 GCA_021605205.1 Aegilops longissima | reverse complement strand
CTGCCGGGCTGCCAGGCTGGCCGTCCGGCCTCCCGCCTCCGCCCTGCATTGCCGAAAGGCGACGCAGCCTGCCTCACGCCTGGGCGGGTCCTCTGCACGGCCTCCTCCTGCTGGGCGAGGCGCTGCACTCACAGCCTTGCCTTCATGGGCCATCACCAGGGCCCACGCTCTATAACGCTTTTAATTAAAAAAAAGGAATTTAAAATAATAATAATAATAATGAAAATAATTAATTAATTAATTAACTAATTAATAGACTTAATTAATTCGGTTAATTAAACTAAACAGCTTAATTGCTTAACTAATTAACCTAAACCCAATTAACCTAAATAGAGAATGACAGTGGGTCCCCGACCCACACGCCAAAGTTGACCAGGTCAATGGTCAACGTTGACTGCCGACATCACTCGATGTCATGCGATGTCATCATTTACTATTCGATAATGTCGGATTTAAATAATTAATTAAATTCGTAAATTAATAAAATCTTTAGAAAATCATATCTTTTAACCGTAACTCGATTAAAATATTTTCAACATGAAAGTTGCTCGTAACACGAGACGTAATCCGGATACGCAGTCCGCTCGTCCGCCACACACCCCTAACCTATCGAACTCGCAACTTTCCTCCCGCCCTTCTCGCCCAAACGCTAAACACCGAATATTTTCCTGATAAGCTTCCCCTTCACCGGTATCACTCATACCGCGTTAGGGCACCCCCTAGCATCGTTATTTGTCATGTCATGCATCGATATGCATATGTTTACATGGTATTCATTGTTTTTCCTTCTTCTCCGTAGACTACGAGACCGACGCCGCTGCCTGTCGACCACGGAGTTGACGACTTCTCTCTTGCAGCAAACAGCAAGCCCCCTTGATCACCAGATATCGCTTATTCTACTCTATACCGCTTGATTAGAGTAGTGTAGCATGTTACTACTTTCCGCTATACCTATCCCGATGCATAACCTGCTTTGCCACTTCTTGATACCTTACCAGCATTCCTACTTGCCTAGTATAGGATGCTAGTATTTCCATCCTGGGCCCTACATTCTTGTCCGCTCACGCTGTATCTATCGGGCCGCGGATCACGGGAGGTGATCATGGGTATATACTATATACTTATACATGATACATGTGGTGACTAAAGTCGGGTCGGCTTGTGGAGCACCCGCAGTGGATCTTTGAGATGCGAGCGATGTGGCAGGTTGAGACTACCTAGGTGAGAGGTGGGCTGGCCCCGGTCGTGTTCATGGATACTTCAACACGCTTAACGAGATCTCGGTATTTGATCTCGAGTCCGCCATTTGGTCTATACGCACTAACCATCTACGGGAGAAGTTATGCGGTATCCCGCGCCGTGGTATCAGCCGGCACTTCGTGACGCCACGATCGATCGGGCGCTACCGGATTGGACCGAACGCCACTAGGCTAGGTCTGCTTCGCCACCCACGAACGCAAGTGTGTGTGCTCGGCATGGGCCTGCACTTCCGCGCTTAGGTTTAGACCGCGCGGTCAATTCTCTCGCTGAGACTAGGTGGGCTGCGACGTGTTGATCTTCCGCTGCCGGGCATGACCCGTAAAAGTGTGTCCGCCAAATGGGATCTGCTGCTTGGTTAATATGGTGCACCCTCGCAGGGAAGTTTAATCTATTCAATAGCCATGATCTTCGTAACAGGACGACTTGGAGTTGTACTTGACCTTATGACACCTAGAACCGGATACTTAATAAAACACACCCTTCCAAGTGCCGAGTAGAACCTGTGGTCGCCTCTCTGTGGATACGAGGAGGGATCGCGGTAGGATTATTAGCTATGTGATGTTACTTGGAGGACTTTCAGATCGCTCTTTCTACCTGCTGAAAGACTAAGGTGACCAGTTTAGTCTTCGATAAGACTAGCTATCCCTCTTATTCGCATTCAGTAGTTCACCATCGATATGGCCCTTTTACACATATATCCATGCATATGTAGTGTAGCTCCTGCTTGCAAGTACTTTGATGAGTACTCATGGTTGCCTTGTTCCCTTTTTCCCTATCTCTACACGATTGCTGCAACTGCACGATGGAGCCTGTGAGCCGACGCCACGCCGATGTCGATTACTACACCGGAGGCGCCACTACTACGGCAGCCCCGACAACAATGTGGAGTAGTTAGGAGGATCTCAGCAGAGGCCGCGCTTTTTTACTTTATGATTTACAATGCACAACCCCATGAATCTTAACATTTTTATAAACTAATTGATTTTGAATGAGATGAACTATAAGAACTAAACGAACATCTACATCATGCATATATGACTCAAAGCTTTACATGCTATAGTGTGTATTTATTCATAATTTGGTTTCAAATCTCATGCCTCAATACGTGTACCTTACTAGTTTTGAGTAGAGTAGCAAATTTCACGCGCCTGCGTATATCAAAATGCAGGCCCATGCATCATTGCCTTTCGTCGAATCCCACGCCCACAATTTTTGTACGTTATATCTCCACTGGTCCCTCGAACCCAAAATGTTGCCTCGCTCCTCAGAAACCAAGCGCCCACACATATTTAAGGCGCCGACTCGAACTCCATTTACTACGACGGCCCTACCGTAGTACTCCTACAAACCCTACCGTGACTCATCATCGGTTTTCTTCAAGAGGACGAGGGAGAAGCCGATTTGTAGTGGAGGCGCTTTAAAAAAGGATCTCAGGAGACCCCACCCTAGGGTGCCCTAGGTAGCTGCCGTGACGCATCATTGTTTTCTCTTTCTTTATGCTCTTGCCTAGAGTGAAATGATGGTTGCTTCGTCTGGCCCAGCTTAATGCGGAAAGGTGGGGCTTGTGATTTGACCCTCATCGCTCATTTTCTACTATCATGGGCGCTTACGACCGGGTGCTCCAATTCCAACCGCTGTTCAACTGTAATTTGGTGCATCGCACGTGAACAAGACGGTGGATGAGCACATGTCGCCAAAGGGGTCCTCATATGTGTCGCCATTTCGTGCGGATCACCTCGCTTGAGTTGTTACGCCAACACCATGTGAGCAGCCTACCACTTGGTTTTGCTCCTTGGTGAATCCCGACTATATTGATCTAAAAGACACGTATTTTTAGGTCTCGGTTTATAGGGCTCGCACGTAGTTCTAGGTCATCCATTTGACTAACTAAATATGAGTTACTATGTCACAAAAGTATATCATTGATTCTTACGGATGTAGTTGTATTTAAAAGTCGAGGGCGGGCTTTTTCCGCTGTAGGTGCAGTGGGCGTTCCACTAGTCGGTTCGACAGAGACGCGAGAAGAGGGAGTAGGCTGCAAACGAGGGCTGTGGATTTGACAAGGAGTTATCGCTGGACAGGTGGGGCCCTTGATTTGACTTGCCATTATCATTTTAACTCCGGCGCACGACCAGCGTGAGTCTCCGATTCCTGACCACCTCCATACAGTGCCTCTCCCAATGCTCCACCATGTAGTAGGCCGGCTCTTGCATGAGAGCCCACTTCCACTTTTTTCCTTGCCTCTTTCCTCCACATATGCAAAATGCCATGTAAAGTGCACTATTGTACTTACTTTTACTTGCTCCTGTGTGTTAAGCTTGCCACATAGGCATAAAGTCCGATGTGAGTTAATCAAGAAAGAGAGACTAGTTTGGTGACCAAGGAAGAAATGGTGCTAAGCGTGTACCTAGGTGAAAAGACAATTTTGAGTCTATAGCTAATTAAATGAAGCAAACTTAGCAATACCATTTCATTGGAAGAGGTCACTCCTGGCAAATGCAATAATACTAGTATTTTCAGTCCCATAATATAAGAATGTTTTTGCACTACACTAGTGTCAAAAACGTTTTATATTATGGGACGGAGGAGTACGTAAGAAAGAGATAGAGAGAAGTAAAAAAAAATACACTTATAGCCAACCTTATAGCCAAAACCTGTTGTAGTATGAGTGACTAAGTGATGACTATGTATGACATGCCAACATCGACAGCCTAACGACCGTGTTAAATCTCCAATGCCATCAAGACGCAGCAACGCGACGGTCGTGGTAGGCGCGACCATGATAGGGCTACTGCAGCCCTTGAATCTGAGATCAAACGGTCGATGCTAAGTTGTCAAAATTTGCGAATAACCTCCGTGATAGGATATTCACCCATAGGTCTAGAATCACGCCATGCAACCGCTCGATCTCGATCCAAGGGCTTTGAAGCCAGATCATGGGAGAATGGAAAGCCACCACCCTCGTCACGCCGACGTTCGGCGCTTCCTACCGCCCCCATGTCTTCAATACTACACGGTTCGCCTCCTAGTCGTCTCCGCCCATTCACATTATTACAGCCCACTAATCCTCCTCCTCCCAAATCCATGGTGTCCCAAATCTCCATGATCGGCGGTGAGTACAAGGTTAGAACCATCACCGGCGATGAGTTCGACGTCATCTACACCTCGCTTCCGCGACGGTGAAAGGATGCCTTTCGCTTCGGACGATGTTCAAAACTCGATGATGAGTGGGTCACTGGCAAGATGTTGAGTACACCACACCTGGACGAGAGAAGGATCTAAAGGACTAAGAGAGGAAGAAGCTTGCCATGATCCAGGTTTATGACATAACGCTTTGCTTGGTCTACCACATATGCCATGCCGACGTTGAGTGCCGGGATTTTAAGAACTTCCTCAAGGACAAAACAGTGAAATTCATTATCGAGACTAAGAACGACGAAGAAGTCTCGGTCGGATCACCTCGTTGTAGGCAAACCCTTCGACCTCCGTAAGAATCATTGGTCGTGCTCCTCGTCACTTTCATCGTCGGCAGAGCCATGGTTCATCCTTCAGACGTAACCGGAGAAACCTCCATACACGCTTTCATCGCATGCATGGCAATGAATGTACTAGATATAGACCACATCCACTATGCTGCAATGGATGGCTACCTTTGCTTCAATATCTACAACGGTTAGATGAAGAGCAACAGCAAAGTGCGTTCAAGCAAAGAAGTATCGCCAAGAGGAAGAGGGACAAGGACAAGTCGAGGACATGGACGAGGACTCCGAGTAAGGTAAAGGTCGCTGCTCATGGTGGTTCCGAACTTCTAATGCAGGTTCAATGATTAGTTGCATAGTTTAATTTCGTGTGCTTAATTTAATTTGAGGGTGTGTTGTGCTGAGCCCCCACAGAACTATGTTATGTTTCTTCTCACATTTTAACTCTTCGATGTACATACTACTAGTATTTCTTTAATAAATTTAGCACCCCAATTAAGCACGCATAGCTTTTTTAATAGTACTATGCATAATTTGCCATTTGCGCCTCTATATGTACCACATTTTTTGATTTCAATTTTGCTCCATGGCGCAATCCATCGATAGTACTACTGCAAAAAGTATACATTTGTTAAAAGGCTAGAGTACTGTTCATCACATATATAGCCGCTAAATTCTCAACCTAGAACGACGGCATGTTGAAATATGCCCTAGAGGCAATAATAAAAGCATTATTATTATATTTCTTGTTCATGATAATTGTCTTTATTCATGCTATAATTGTATTATCCCGAAATCGTAATACATGTGTGAATACATAGACCACAATACGCCCCTTAGAGCCTCTAGTTGACTAGCTCGTTATCAATAGATAGTCATGGTTTCGACTATGGACATTGATGTCGTTGATCGGACGCCATTAGAGAATGACGTGATAGACAAGACCCAATCCTAAGCATAGCACAAGATCGTAGTTCGCTTTGCAGAGCTTTCAATGTCAAGTATCTATTCTTAGACCATGAGATCGTAACTCCCGGACACCGTAGGAGTGCTTTTGGTGTACCAAACGCCACAACGAATCGGGTGACTATAAAGGTGCATTACGTATCTCCGAAAGTGTTCTGGGTTGACACGGATCGAGACAGGATTTGTCATCCAGACACGGAGAGGTATCACCGGGCCCACTCGTAGTGCATCATCATAATGAGCTCAAAGTGACCAAGTGTCCGTCACGGATCATCCATTACGGTAGAGTAAAGTGACTTCACAACGTAGACTGAACGAGGTATTGGGATACCGACGATCGAAGTCCCGCAAGTAACATACCGCCCGAAGGGAGTAGTATACGGGTTGCTTGAATCTCGACATCGTGGTTCATCCGATGACATCATCGAGGAGCATGTGGGAGCCAACATGGGTATCCAGATCCCGCTGTTGGTTATTGACTCGAGAGCTGCCTCGGTCATGTCTCAACCCGTAGGGTCTACACACTTAAGGTTCGTGACGCTTAGGGTTAGGAAGACTTGTATGTGATTACCGAATGTTGTTCTGAGTCCTTGATGAGATCTCTTGACGCCACTAGGAGTTCGAAGGGTCCGGAGGTAAAGATTTATATATGGAAGTTGTCACACGGACACGGAAGAATTCGGGGTCATATCGGTATTGTACCGGGCCACCCAAAGGTTCCGGAGGACCACTGGAGGGGCCACTCCTCCCGGGGCCCACTTTTGTGTGGGAGGGAGCCAGCCCTGTGGCTGGGCGACCCTCCCTGGGCCCATGCGCCTAGGGTTGAGGGGGAACCCCAGATGGGGCGCCCTTGCTTGGGGGGCAAGCCCTCCCCTCAAGCCGCCGCCTCTAGATGCATCTAGAGGGGCCGCCCCTCTCCCTTTCCCCTATAAATAGAGGGTGAGGAGGGCAGCCACACCCAAGCCGCCAGCCCCTCCTCCCCAACACCTCTCCTCCTTCGCCTGTGCTCGGGCGGCCCGCTTGAGTGCCGCCTCTCCACCATCATCACGCCGCCGTGCTGCCGGTGGAGTTGTCTTCTCAACCTCTCCTTCCTCCTTGCTGGATCAAGATGGAGAGACGCCAGCACGGTGTTGAACGGAGGTTGTCCGCTCAGCACTTGGTCATCGTGATCCGGAGTATCACCATCATCACCATCCCTTGAACGCTCCAGACGCGATCTACAAGTGGTATGTAGATGCAAACTCACCCCTTGACTCTTTGCTTAGATGAACTCATAGATGGATTGGTGAAACCAGAGAAAATTTTAATTTTCTCGCAACGCTCCCCAACAAAGGCATCATGAGCTAGGTCTATGCAGTTCTCTATTGCACGAGTAGAACACAATTTAGTTGTGCGAGATCTTGTCAACTTGCTTGCCGCTACTAGTCTTATCTTGCTTCGCGTATTGTGGGATGAAGCGGTCGGACCAACCTTACACGACGCCACGGAGACCGGTTCCACCGACTAACATGCACTAGTTGCATAAGGTGGCTAGCGGTGTCCGCTCTCCCACTTTAGTTGGAGCGGATTCGATGAAAAGGGTCCTTATGAAGGGTAAATAGAAGTTGATAAAATCATGTGATTATTCAGAGGTAAGAAAACGCTCTTGCTAGAACCCAATTGCAGCCACGAAAAGATGCAACAACAATTAGAAGACGCCTAACTTGTTTTTGCAGCAATTGTCATGTGATGTGATATGGCCGTTGTGTTGAATGATGAATGACATATTGTGATGTATGAGATCATGTTCTTGTAATAGGAATCACGACTTGCATGTCGATGAGTATGACAACCGCAGGAGCCATAGGAGTTGTCTTTATTTTGTATGACCCGCGTAGTCATTGAAGAACGCCATGTAAACTACTTTACTTTATTACTAAACGCGCTTAGTCATAGAAGTAGAAGTAGTCGCTATGGACAACTTCATGAAGACACGATGATGGAGATCATGATGATGGAGATCATGGTGTCAGCGCCGTGACAAGATGATCATGGAGCCTCAAGATGAAGATCAAAGGAGCTATATGATATTGGCCATATCATGTCACTACTTTATATAATTGCATGTGATGTTTATTATGTTTTATGCATCTTGTTTACTTAGAACACGGTAGTAAATAAGATGATCCATTACAACAATTTCAAGAAGTGTTCTCCTTAACCGCACCGCTGCTAAAGTTCGCTGCTTCAAGCACCACGTGATGATCGGGTGTGATAGATCCTTACGCTCACATACAACGGTGTAAGACAGTTTTACATGCAAAACACTTAGGGTTAACTTGACGAGCCTAGCATGTACGTGACATGGCCTCGAACACGGAGACCGAAAGGTCGAACGAGTCGATAGAAGATACAATCAACATGAGAATGTTCATCGACGATGACTAGTCCGTCTTCACGTGATGATCGGACACGCCTAGTCGACTCGATCGTAAAACACTTAGATGACTAGAGGGATGTCAATCAAGGGAGTTCATTCAATAATTTGATTAAGATGAACTTAATTATCATGAACTTAGTCTAAAACTTTTGCAAATATGTCTGTAGATCAAGTGGCCAACGCCGTCAACATGAACTTCAACGCTCAGAGAAAACAAGCTGAAAGATGATGGCAGAACTATAATGACCGGGTCCGAACTCGAGGATCATCCTCATAGCTGCCAAGAAGGCATATGTTGTCGACCCCGATCCAAGTCACACCGATCTAGCATGTGACACATCACATCACTTTGCGGCCTCACGCACGGTATTCTACACGGTGTCGCTTACCATGGTCCGGACCGCTTACGCTTTGGCTCACGATATGATAGTGTCGCTAGCATCCATATGACAAAGAACCCGGCCGACATGGCTAGTCGTGGAACCCAAAGCGCGCTTAACCCATGGGGACAGTGCATACATGAATCACATCGAGCATGTCGGCATCAACGATATATTCGGCCAGCAATCACACTGGACTCGTATCCCGTCAGTAGCAGGAAGAAGGGACCAATATCACCGCGACATTTCTCGGGACGTATATAGGAACGGTGAAACACATGCCGCCAATAAGTGTCCAAGCAGTAGTGGCTAGGTGACTCGTGAACTGGCAGAAGCGGACTACTATCGCTAAGCTCGACTACATTTCCATATGAGAGGCTGCCAGGATAAACAACTAGATTGTCGGATCCCACATACCAAGCATTTCAAACATACACAATATGCTCAATATGTGCAAATACAACATGGCATCACAACATAACTCTACGACTCAAATATTTATTCATTAGGCTCGAGAGCGAGATATTACAAACATGGGTCTCATGACCCAACACCGAGCATACAAGTCAAAGCATGTTAGAAGCTAACACCGAATGCATAACTATAAATGAAAAGGGCAGAAGCCCGACTATCTACCGATCTCGCCGAGGGCACAAGATCGTGAGGTAACAAGCTAAACGTCAAGTCCACGTGGAACTACATTAGCGAATCTCTGCAAAACATAAATAAGCAAACGTGAGTACAATTGTACTCAAGAAGACTTACATCGATCTAACTACATATGCATCATTATCAAAGGGGTGGTGGAGTTTGACCGCAGCAAGCCAGCTTTGACTCGTGGCTATCCCGAACTACGATTGCAAGTAACTTTTGAGGTGGCACACGAGTCCACATATTCACCATATCAATACACCACTATGGACCCGCCTCGCTCCCACGAGAACGCCATCCATAGCACTCACGCTATCTTGCGATTTTAGAGTATCCACTTTCACTTGTCTATGAACTGATATAGGCAACCCGTAAGTCCTTTTCCATGGACACGGCTATTCAATAGATCATATTAAACCCCTAGGTGTACTTTCACACACGCTCACCACTTACCGCCACTTATTACGACATGTACCGGCAACCTTCAAGCGAAGCCCAACGGGTGTCGGCCACGCCTACCTAAACACTCAAGTCCCTAGTCCAGTTTATCGCCTATTCGGTTCCATCCGCAGGAGTCCGCCGAGGTTTCCATACAGCCCCGAACGATGTGTGCAGGTTCCGAGACACCAAACGGGCAATCGGTACACCGGGCCACGGTGCCTCACCGCAACACAACCCACCCCTAAGGTCAGCGCTATGTATGGCCCCAAGATGCTACAAACACGAAACTACTTGCAACTCCCGGACCGAGGACAAGGGTGGTTAGAAGCCGAGAGGGTCAATTAGGATCCCAATGCGTGGTAGTAACTGTTTCATGGATCACAAACACAAAACTCGTTCCCGAGACGCTGCAATGAGACAACCCACCATGTACTCCTACATGGCCTCTCACCATTTTACCAAATCGTGTTCACACACTTAGCTCACACAATAGGACATGTTCATAACACCAATTCATTCCGATGAATCAGACCCGACTCAACTCTAAGTCAGAAAGTGCATGACAAACAAGCATAAATGAGTAGGCACAACATGGCTCAAACAACCCTACTCATGCTAGTGGGTTTCATCTAATCATCGTGGAATGACAAATGCAAAGGATCAAGGGTTCAGCACCGCAGCAAGTAATGCTTGAAACGATGTTGTCCTAATGCAATAAAAGAAAGCAGGAGGAGAGAGGGATTGTATCGAATGAACACGGGGTTTTGCTTTCCGCACTTCAAGATAATATAGCCTTCATCGTGTCATCAATTCATCGTCAGACGTCAGCTCACCGAGAGGGACAATTACCGCAACAAAGAGAGAACACAATCAATGCAATGCACATTCACATGAATGATATGTCATGTTAAGGTACTAAATTCACCTAATGCAATATCTAGCCAAGTTAATTGAAGTGGAATTCAAACAAGAACAAATTCCAACTCCAAATGTTATTTCATAATTTGCCCTAATCATGATTCATCCTATTCAGTGAGGTTAACTTGTTCAAACATGCATGATTATGGCATAAACAGATTCTTCATATTTTTCTGATCATTTTTCATATATAAATTATTTAATTTGGAGTTACAGATTAAAAGTTATGAATATTTGAAGTTTGGGGTCTTTTCTGAAATTTCCTGAATTATTATAAATCCAGAAAATGATTTATGGCGTCACATTGACGCCACTGCGGACGCCGCCAGTCAATCGGCGCCCAGGTCAAACCTGATCCATGGGACCCATCGTCTGGTTCTCCGCTGGTTTAGGTGGATGATGTGGAACTACCAACGTTGACTTGATTTGGCAAAGTCTGACACGTGGGGTCCACGGTTAGTACTATTCAAACAGAGAAAATAAAACTAACCCATTAGGCTGGGGCCCACATGGCGTGGGTCGGGGGGGCGATTAGGGCTATGACGTTACGCCACCGTCATGGAGTTCGCCCTACGGGCGAACCAAACGGGCGGGGCGGATGTTCGCCAAGGCGCCAGAGGGCGGCTGGGCAAGAGAAGGGCACAGGAGGAGTCCTCACTACAAGACGAATCTGGGAAAGGTGGGGTCATAGGGTGGAGCTCGCTGAAGTGAGTTTATGGCGCACGGAGGTAGGCGGAGTGCGGGTTACGCCTCGTGGTGCACGGAGGGCGTTAGGTGCATATGCTCCTGATGGCTTCCTCGAAGGGCGACGCTGGCCTTAATCGAAGTTCAAGCGGCCGCAGGGACGGCGGCGAGCATGGCCGAGGCAGGGAAGCTCGCCACGGGTGGCTATGGGCTCAGGAGGGCGCGGGCGACTCGCGGGAGTAAGGTGGAGACTACTGCTCACCGTGGAGTCCGGGGTTTGAGGGTCAGTGGCCTGGGCCGGAGTGCAGCGAATCGACGATGATGTACGGAGCCCGAGGTGAAGACGAGAGGATGGCGAGGGAGGGGGCTCTCTCAAGGCCATGGAGATCACGCTCGCTTGCCGGGCAGAAGACGACGAAAGGGCGCAGGCGGTGGTGGGCTGGGCCACACTGGGCTGCCGAGGAGGAGGGGGAGAGAAGGCTGGGCTGTGGGCTGCGCAGGTGTTGTAAGGTATCTCTCTTTATTTCCATTTTCTATTTTCTGTAATTATGTTTGGCTTTAATAAAATGCCAAGGCATTTCCAAAAATCATGAAACTGGTCAATGTCAACTGCTTGAATATTTCCAACAACAAACATTTCTATTTATGATTATTTGAGCATTTAAAATATTTTATAGTATTTAAATGCCCAAATGCAAATACCATATGAATTAATCAAAGTCCAAATGTCATGGAAAAATGTGCAACATCTCCGGGTTACAGCTTCCAGATTTTTCCAAAAATGGTGAACATTTTTAGGCCATTTGTTCATTGAAAATATTTTTAGTTGAACCTATTTGAATTGTTTTGGTGCTAGGGCTTGGTCATCCCCATTTCAAATTTTCATGAAAATTAAACATGATGCATGGATGCAATGCCACTGGTTACAAGCAAGCTCTAAGGCTGATCTGGCTGTGACATATGTCCTAGAAGCACCAAGTAGGTGACCCACCTGCTTCCCAAAGACTGCAAGACGATGAACGCTTATGCACATCGATCGATGATTACTTCCTCGCTCAAGGCATGCTTTATGCTTAGAACCGGGCTCCAAAGCTTTTGAGCAACACGGAGCATATGAGATGTTCAAGAGCTGAAACTAGTTTTCCAAGCTCATGCCCGGTCGAGAGATATGAAGTCTCCCACAAGTTCTATAGTTGTAAGATGGAGGAAAACAGTCTCACAAGGAGCACATACTAAAATGTCCGGGTTGTACAATTACTGTCCCACTGGAGATTAACCTCCGGACGAGGCGGTCATCGACAGAATCCTTCGGCCGCCCCACAAAGCTACAAGAGCTTCATGATGAACTACAATATGCGGGGGATGGTGAAGACCATTCTAAGTATTTTCAATGCTGAAGTCAGAGAGGTTGAAATCAAGAAAGAACATCAAGTGTTGATGGTCAATAAGACCACTAAGTTTAAGAAAGGCAAGGGTAAGAAGAACTTCAAGAAGGACGGCAAGGAGAAGTTGCCGCCCCAGAAGCAAGTTGCCGGAAGAAGTCAAAGAATGGACCCAAGCCCTAGATCGAGTGCTTTTATTGCAAGGGAAGGGTCATCGAAGCGAAACTGCCCCAAATACTTAGCGGATAAGAAGGCCGGCAACACTAAAGGTATATTTGATATACATGTAATTGATGTACCTTACCAAGATTGTAGTAACTCCCCGGTATTTGATACCGTGTGCGTTTCATATTTGTAACTCATGCAGGAGCTGCGAATAAGCGAGACCGGCGAAGACGAGGTGACGACGCGCTGAATGGTTCCAGTCGATGTGATCGCCGCCGCACGCCCTCTACATTTACCACGGATTAGTTTTGAACCTTAATAATTGTTATTTGGTGCCAATTTTGAGCATGAACATTGTTTCGGATCTCGCTAATGCAGATGGCTACTCATTTAAACCGAGAATAATGGTTGTTCTATTTATATGAGAGATATGTTTATGGTCATGCCCAATGGTCAATGGTTTATTCTTAATGAATTGAGCGTAATATTACACATATTCATAGCGTGAATACCAAAAGATGTAAAGTTGATAACGATAGTCCCACTTACTTGTGGCATCGCCGCTTGGTCACATTGGTGTCGTTTATGAAGAAGCTCCATGTCGATGGACTTTGGAGTCTCTAGATTATGAATCATTTGACACATGCGAACCATGCCTCATGGGCAAGATGACCAAGACTCCGCTTCTCCGAACAATGGAGCGAGCAAACCAACTTGTTGGAAATCATACATACCGTAAAAGTGTCCGATGAGCTGAGGCTCATGAGGATATCGTTATGTTCTCACTCACAGATGATTTGAGTAGATATGGGTATGTCTACTTGATGAAACACAAGTCCGAGACCTTTGAAAAGTTCAAGGAATTTCAGAATGA
This sequence comes from Aegilops longissima, assembly GCA_021605205.1. Taxonomy (NCBI): domain Eukaryota; kingdom Viridiplantae; phylum Streptophyta; class Magnoliopsida; order Poales; family Poaceae; genus Aegilops; species Aegilops longissima. The sequence goes on along the minus strand of JAHIAM010005749.1, from coordinate 20,565 downwards.
AGTAGAGAATCAACGGACCGAAAGATAAAATTCTTACGACGGATCGTGGAGGAGAATATTTAAGTCACTTAATTTGGTACACACTTAAGAAAATGTGGAATCGCTTCACAACTCACGCCTCGAACACCCTCAACAGAACGTGTGTCCGAACGCTTAATCGTGACTCTATTGGATATGGTGCGATCTATGATGTCTCTACCGATTTACCGCTATCATTTTGGGGATACGCCTAGAGACAGCTACATTCACTTTAAATAGGGCACCGCCTAAGTCCGTTGAGACGACATCGTATGAATTATGGTTTGAAGAAACCTAAGTCGCATTTCTAAAAGTTTGGGATGCGATTATGTCAAGAAACTTCAACCCGAAAAGCTCGAACCCAAGTCGGAAAATGCCTTCATAGGATACCCTAAGGAAACCATTGGGTATACCTTCTACTTAAGATCCGAGGCAAGATCTTTGTTGCCAAGAACTACTCGAAAAGAGTTTCTCTCGAAGAAGTAAGGGGAGGAAAGTAGAACTCGATGAAGTACTACCTCTTGAACAGATAGTAGTGCAGCTCAGAAAATGTTCCGTGATGCCTACACCAAATCAAGAGGAAATTAATGATGATGATCAAGGTACTTTTGACTGTTGCTACCGAACTCAGAGGTCCACAAGGACACGCTCGCACTGCAGTGGTAATGCAACCCCGCTCCGGAAATCATGTTGTTAGACAACGTGAACCTTCAACTATGAAGAAGCAATGGCCCAGATTCCAACAAATGGCTAGAAGCCATGAAATCGAGATAGAATCCATGTATGAAAACAAAGTATGGACTTTGAATGACTTGGTTCGATGATCGGCGAAATATAGAAAACAAATGGATCTTTAAGAAGAAGACGGACGCGATGGTAATGTCACCATCTATAAAGCTCGACTTGTCGCTAAGGGTTATCCAAGTTCAAGGGATTGACTACGATGAGACTTTCTCTCCGTGCTTAAGCTTAAGTCCGTCTCAATCATGTTAGCAATTGCCGTGATACTATGATTATGAGATATGGCGATGGACGCCAAAACAGCGCTCCTTAACGGTTATCTTAAGGAAGAGCTGTATATGATGCAGCCGAGGGTTTTGTCGATCCTAAGAATGTCGATAGCGCAAGCCCATGATCCATTTATGGGCTGGTGCAAGCATCTGAGTTAGAACATTCGCTTGATGAGATGATCAAAGCGTTAGTTTATGCGCACTTATGGAGAAGCCTGCTACAAGAAAGTGAGTGGGAGCTCCAGTATTTCTCATATTATATGTAGATGACATATCGCTGATGGGAAATGATATAGAATTTTGGACAGCATTAAGGCCTACTTGAATAAGTGTTTTTCAATGAAGGACCTTTGAGAAGTTGTTATATATTAGGCATCAAGATCTATAGAGATAGATCGAGACGCCTCATAGGTCTTTCACAAAGCACATACCTTGATAAGATTTTGAAGAAGTTCAAATGGATCAGTCCAAGAAGGGTTCCTCAGACAGGCGGTGTGAGATTGAGCTGAGCTCAATGCCCACCATGGCAAAAGATAAAGAAGAGATGAGTGTCATCCCTATGCTTCAGCCATAGGATCTATTATGTATGCCATGTTGTACTAGACTGATGTAACCTTGCCGTAAGTTTGTAGGAAGATACCAAAGTAATCCCGGCAAGGAACACCGGACAGCGTCAAGAATATCCTAAAGTACCGAAAAGAGCAAAGGACATGTTTCGCTTATTTAGGTGACGTAAGATTGTCAGAAGGGTTACGAAGCTAGCTCGATACGATCCGATGACTCTAAGTCACAAACCGGATACGTATATGTTAAATGGTGGAGCAGAAGCTGGTGTAGCAGCAAGAAAGGCCGGGCGGGATCTACATGTGAAGCGGAGTACATGGCAGCCTCGAGGCAAGGTATGAAGCAATTTGGGTGAAGGAGTTCATCACCCACTAGGAGTCATACCCAATGCGTGGGCTAATCAAACTTTTCTCGTGATAACACGGAGCTATTGCAGACTTGCCAAGGAGCCTGTGTTTCACAAGAAGACCAGCACATGAAGCAAGCCGCTTCAACTCCATCCGTGAAAATGTTCGTGATGGAGACATAGAAATTTGTAAAGTGCATGCGGATCTGAATGTCGCAGATCCATCGACTAAACCTCTTCCGGGCAAAACATGATCAACATTGAACTCTATGGGTGTTCGATTCATCACAATGTAACTAGATTGACTTAGTGCAAGTGGGAGACTGTTGGAAATATGCCCTAGAGGCAATAATAAAAGCATTATTATTATATTTCCTTGTTCATGATAATTGTCTTTATTCATGCTATAATTGTATTATCCGGAAATCGTAATACATGTGTGAATACATAGACCACAATATTCCCTAGTGAGCCTCTAGTTGACTAGCTCGTTGGTCAATAGATAGTCATGGTTTCCTCGACTATGGACATTGATGTCGTTGATAACGGATCACGCCATTAGAGAATGACGGATGGACAAGACCCAATCCTAAGCATAGCACAAGATCGTAGTTCGTTTTGCTAGAGCTTTTCAATGTCAAGTATTCTATTCCTTAGACCATGAGATCGTAACTCTTGACACCGAGGAGTGCTTTGTGTACCAAACGCCACAACGTAACTAGGTGACTATAAAGGTGCATTAAGGTATTCTCCAGTGTCTGCTGGTTGACACGGATCGAGATGGATTTGTCACCATGACACGGAGAGGTATCACCGCCCACTCGTAGTGCATCATCATAATGAGCTCAAAGTGACCAAGTGTCCGTCACGGATCATGCATTACGGCACGGTAAAGTGACTTGTCGGTAACGAGACTGAACGAGGTATTGGGATACCGACGATCGAAGTCTTGGGCAAGTATACCGCTCCCGACGGGAGTAGTATACGGGTTGCTTGAATCTCGACATCGCGGGTTCATCCGATGACATCATCGAGCATGTGGGAGCCAACATGGGTATCCAGATCCCGCTGTTGGTTATTGACTCGAGAGCGCCTCGTATGTTCGTGATGTCTCCAACCCGAGGGTCTACACACTTAAGGTTCGGTGACGCTTAGGTTATTAGGAAGACTTGTATGTGATTATCGAATGTTGTTCGAGTCCCGATGAGATCCCGGACGCCACGAGGAGTTCCTAAGGGTCCGGAGGTAAAGATTTATATGGGAAGTTGTCATACGGACACGGAAGAATTCGGGGTCATATCGGTATTGTACGGGGCCACTGGAAAGGTTCCGAGGACCACCGGATGGGCCACCTCCCTGGGGGCCACTTGGGCTGTGGAGGAGCCAGCCTCGGTGGCTGGGCGCACCTCCCTTGGGCCCATGCGCCTAGGGGTTGAGGGGGAACCCAGATGGGGCGCCTGCTTGGGGGCAAGCCCCTCCTCGTCGCCTCTAGATGCATCTAGAGGCCGCCCCTTCCCTTCCCCTATAAATAGAGGGGTGAGGGAGGCAGCCACACCCAAGCCAAGGCGCAGCCCCTCCCTCCCCAACACCTCCTCCTCCGCTGTGTGCTCGGGCGGCCTGCTGAGTACGCCTCCACCATCATCACGCCATCGCTGCCGTGGAGCTGTCTTCCTCAACCTCCTTCCTCCTTGCTGATCAAGATGGAGGATACGCTGCACTGCGACGTGTGTTGAATGTGGAGGTGTTGTCCGCTCAGCACTTGGTCATCGGTGATCCGAGTATGACTCCATCATCACCATCCCCTTGAACGCTTCACGCGATCTACAAGTGGTATGTAGATGCAAACTCACCCTTGACTCGTTGCTTAGATGAACTCATAGATGGATCTTGGTGAAACCAGGAAAAATTTTAATTTTCTGCAACGCTCCCCAACAAGGATGCCATGTAGTAAACCGACACGGAGGAAGTGTAGTAAAATGAGGTGATTTTACCGAGCGATCGCGGGGAGCATGGCATCATGCGGTCCCACGGTCATGATGTACCAAGGCGATGCGCGTGTCCTCTTGAGGCGTATAATACTAGTACGGGTTTGAGATGATGGCGAACTGAAGTGTGAAATAATGGTTGCTTCGCTCGGTCGAAGGTGCGGCATTGTGATTTGACGCCTCATTGCTCACACATTACCACGGGCCGGGTACGGTGGGTGCGCCCCCTGCTGTTCAAGACTTTTATTTGGTGCTGCACCCGCAGCAATTTCAAGCATCCTTTAGTGTCGAGGAATATCATAGGAACTCTATATGATATGATTTTTATAGGATTTTTTCCTTTAGAGCCAATTGGTTCATAGGAATAGATTCATATACTCCACATTTCAAAGGAAATAAACATGATATCATTTCTATAGCTTTAGAGCCACTTGGTTCATATGAATGGATTCCTATACTCCCTTAATTTCAAAGGAAAATAAACATTAGCGATATTCAATAGAAAAGTTCCTATGATATGAACCAAATTACATCTCTTTTCTAATCCTCCTCATAGGAATTGAGATACATGTCATCTCTAGATTCAATAGAAAAGTTCCTATGATGTGAACCAAATGACATCTCTTTTCCAATCCCTACTCATAGGAATTGAGATGCTCCATGTCATCTCTTTCCCTACAACTTCCATGTATACATCTTCTATTCCTAAATAGATAGTACAACCCACTAGTAGCTTTTTTCCAAAACATGCAACTATGGCACAAGAACTATATAGTGTGCCAATAACTTTGAAAGATGGTCACGATGAAGCTAACCCGATAGTGCAGAGATAGGCAAATCCGAGCACTACTGGCCGTTGGATATCATCAACATTCCACCAGATCTGCCACATGTACAATTTAGAAGACTCCATGGTTGAACTTAAGCATAATGCACAAACCTCAAAACACAAGCACTTCTCCTTTGTTCTAGAATCTTCTCAGATCATAATTGATTATTTTTTTCTAAATGAATTGCCATTATTTGTTTTTTACTTTATGATTTACAATGCACAACCCCATGAATCTTAACATTTTTATAAACTAATTGATTTTGAATGAGATGAACTATAAGAACTAAACGAACATCTACATCATGCATATATGACTCAAAGCTTTACATGCTATAGTGTGTATTTATTCATAATTTGGTTTCAAATCTCATGCCTCAATACGTGTACCTTACTAGTTTTGAGTAGAGTAGCAAATTTCACGCGCCTGCGTATATCAAAATGCAGGCCCATGCATCATTGCCTTTCGTCGAATCCCACGCCCACAATTTTTGTACGTTATATCTCCACTGGTCCCTCGAACCCAAAATGTTGCCTCGCTCCTCAGAAACCAAGCGCCCACACATATTTAAGGCGCCGACTCGAACTCCATTTACTACGACGGCCCTACCGTAGTACTCCTACAAACCCTACCGTGACTCATCATCGGTTTTCTTCAAGAGGACGAGGGAGAAGCCGATTTGTAGTGGAGGCGCTTTAAAAAAGGATCTCAGGAGACCCCACCCTAGGGTGCCCTAGGTAGCTGCCGTGACGCATCATTGTTTTCTCTTTCTTTATGCTCTTGCCTAGAGTGAAATGATGGTTGCTTCGTCTGGCCCAGCTTAATGCGGAAAGGTGGGGCTTGTGATTTGACCCTCATCGCTCATTTTCTACTATCATGGGCGCTTACGACCGGGTGCTCCAATTCCAACCGCTGTTCAACTGTAATTTGGTGCATCGCACGTGAACAAGACGGTGGATGAGCACATGTCGCCAAAGGGGTCCTCATATGTGTCGCCATTTCGTGCGGATCACCTCGCTTGAGTTGTTACGCCAACACCATGTGAGCAGCCTACCACTTGGTTTTGCTCCTTGGTGAATCCCGACTATATTGATCTAAAAGACACGTATTTTTAGGTCTCGGTTTATAGGGCTCGCACGTAGTTCTAGGTCATCCATTTGACTAACTAAATATGAGTTACTATGTCACAAAAGTATATCATTGATTCTTACGGATGTAGTTGTATTTAAAAGTCGAGGGCGGGCTTTTTCCGCTGTAGGTGCAGTGGGCGTTCCACTAGTCGGTTCGACAGAGACGCGAGAAGAGGGAGTAGGCTGCAAACGAGGGCTGTGGATTTGACAAGGAGTTATCGCTGGACAGGTGGGGCCCTTGATTTGACTTGCCATTATCATTTTAACTCCGGCGCACGACCAGCGTGAGTCTCCGATTCCTGACCACCTCCATACAGTGCCTCTCCCAATGCTCCACCATGTAGTAGGCCGGCTCTTGCATGAGAGCCCACTTCCACTTTTTTCCTTGCCTCTTTCCTCCACATATGCAAAATGCCATGTAAAGTGCACTATTGTACTTACTTTTACTTGCTCCTGTGTGTTAAGCTTGCCACATAGGCATAAAGTCCGATGTGAGTTAATCAAGAAAGAGAGACTAGTTTGGTGACCAAGGAAGAAATGGTGCTAAGCGTGTACCTAGGTGAAAAGACAATTTTGAGTCTATAGCTAATTAAATGAAGCAAACTTAGCAATACCATTTCATTGGAAGAGGTCACTCCTGGCAAATGCAATAATACTAGTATTTTCAGTCCCATAATATAAGAATGTTTTTGCACTACACTAGTGTCAAAAACGTTTTATATTATGGGACGGAGGAGTACGTAAGAAAGAGATAGAGAGAAGTAAAAAAAAATACACTTATAGCCAACCTTATAGCCAAAACCTGTTGTAGTATGAGTGACTAAGTGATGACTATGTATGACATGCCAACATCGACAGCCTAACGACCGTGTTAAATCTCCAATGCCATCAAGACGCAGCAACGCGACGGTCGTGGTAGGCGCGACCATGATAGGGCTACTGCAGCCCTTGAATCTGAGATCAAACGGTCGATGCTAAGTTGTCAAAATTTGCGAATAACCTCCGTGATAGGATATTCACCCATAGGTCTAGAATCACGCCATGCAACCGCTCGATCTCGATCCAAGGGCTTTGAAGCCAGATCATGGGAGAATGGAAAGCCACCACCCTCGTCACGCCGACGTTCGGCGCTTCCTACCGCCCCCATGTCTTCAATACTACACGGTTCGCCTCCTAGTCGTCTCCGCCCATTCACATTATTACAGCCCACTAATCCTCCTCCTCCCAAATCCATGGTGTCCCAAATCTCCATGATCGGCGGTGAGTACAAGGTTAGAACCATCACCGGCGATGAGTTCGACGTCATCTACACCTCGCTTCCGCGACGGTGAAAGGATGCCTTTCGCTTCGGACGATGTTCAAAACTCGATGATGAGTGGGTCACTGGCAAGATGTTGAGTACACCACACCTGGACGAGAGAAGGATCTAAAGGACTAAGAGAGGAAGAAGCTTGCCATGATCCAGGTTTATGACATAACGCTTTGCTTGGTCTACCACATATGCCATGCCGACGTTGAGTGCCGGGATTTTAAGAACTTCCTCAAGGACAAAACAGTGAAATTCATTATCGAGACTAAGAACGACGAAGAAGTCTCGGTCGGATCACCTCGTTGTAGGCAAACCCTTCGACCTCCGTAAGAATCATTGGTCGTGCTCCTCGTCACTTTCATCGTCGGCAGAGCCATGGTTCATCCTTCAGACGTAACCGGAGAAACCTCCATACACGCTTTCATCGCATGCATGGCAATGAATGTACTAGATATAGACCACATCCACTATGCTGCAATGGATGGCTACCTTTGCTTCAATATCTACAACGGTTAGATGAAGAGCAACAGCAAAGTGCGTTCAAGCAAAGAAGTATCGCCAAGAGGAAGAGGGACAAGGACAAGTCGAGGACATGGACGAGGACTCCGAGTAAGGTAAAGGTCGCTGCTCATGGTGGTTCCGAACTTCTAATGCAGGTTCAATGATTAGTTGCATAGTTTAATTTCGTGTGCTTAATTTAATTTGAGGGTGTGTTGTGCTGAGCCCCCACAGAACTATGTTATGTTTCTTCTCACATTTTAACTCTTCGATGTACATACTACTAGTATTTCTTTAATAAATTTAGCACCCCAATTAAGCACGCATAGCTTTTTTAATAGTACTATGCATAATTTGCCATTTGCGCCTCTATATGTACCACATTTTTTGATTTCAATTTTGCTCCATGGCGCAATCCATCGATAGTACTACTGCAAAAAGTATACATTTGTTAAAAGGCTAGAGTACTGTTCATCACATATATAGCCGCTAAATTCTCAACCTAGAACGACGGCATGTTGAAATATGCCCTAGAGGCAATAATAAAAGCATTATTATTATATTTCTTGTTCATGATAATTGTCTTTATTCATGCTATAATTGTATTATCCCGAAATCGTAATACATGTGTGAATACATAGACCACAATACGCCCCTTAGAGCCTCTAGTTGACTAGCTCGTTATCAATAGATAGTCATGGTTTCGACTATGGACATTGATGTCGTTGATCGGACGCCATTAGAGAATGACGTGATAGACAAGACCCAATCCTAAGCATAGCACAAGATCGTAGTTCGCTTTGCAGAGCTTTCAATGTCAAGTATCTATTCTTAGACCATGAGATCGTAACTCCCGGACACCGTAGGAGTGCTTTTGGTGTACCAAACGCCACAACGAATCGGGTGACTATAAAGGTGCATTACGTATCTCCGAAAGTGTTCTGGGTTGACACGGATCGAGACAGGATTTGTCATCCAGACACGGAGAGGTATCACCGGGCCCACTCGTAGTGCATCATCATAATGAGCTCAAAGTGACCAAGTGTCCGTCACGGATCATCCATTACGGTAGAGTAAAGTGACTTCACAACGTAGACTGAACGAGGTATTGGGATACCGACGATCGAAGTCCCGCAAGTAACATACCGCCCGAAGGGAGTAGTATACGGGTTGCTTGAATCTCGACATCGTGGTTCATCCGATGACATCATCGAGGAGCATGTGGGAGCCAACATGGGTATCCAGATCCCGCTGTTGGTTATTGACTCGAGAGCTGCCTCGGTCATGTCTCAACCCGTAGGGTCTACACACTTAAGGTTCGTGACGCTTAGGGTTAGGAAGACTTGTATGTGATTACCGAATGTTGTTCTGAGTCCTTGATGAGATCTCTTGACGCCACTAGGAGTTCGAAGGGTCCGGAGGTAAAGATTTATATATGGAAGTTGTCACACGGACACGGAAGAATTCGGGGTCATATCGGTATTGTACCGGGCCACCCAAAGGTTCCGGAGGACCACTGGAGGGGCCACTCCTCCCGGGGCCCACTTTTGTGTGGGAGGGAGCCAGCCCTGTGGCTGGGCGACCCTCCCTGGGCCCATGCGCCTAGGGTTGAGGGGGAACCCCAGATGGGGCGCCCTTGCTTGGGGGGCAAGCCCTCCCCTCAAGCCGCCGCCTCTAGATGCATCTAGAGGGGCCGCCCCTCTCCCTTTCCCCTATAAATAGAGGGTGAGGAGGGCAGCCACACCCAAGCCGCCAGCCCCTCCTCCCCAACACCTCTCCTCCTTCGCCTGTGCTCGGGCGGCCCGCTTGAGTGCCGCCTCTCCACCATCATCACGCCGCCGTGCTGCCGGTGGAGTTGTCTTCTCAACCTCTCCTTCCTCCTTGCTGGATCAAGATGGAGAGACGCCAGCACGGTGTTGAACGGAGGTTGTCCGCTCAGCACTTGGTCATCGTGATCCGGAGTATCACCATCATCACCATCCCTTGAACGCTCCAGACGCGATCTACAAGTGGTATGTAGATGCAAACTCACCCCTTGACTCTTTGCTTAGATGAACTCATAGATGGATTGGTGAAACCAGAGAAAATTTTAATTTTCTCGCAACGCTCCCCAACAAAGGCATCATGAGCTAGGTCTATGCAGTTCTCTATTGCACGAGTAGAACACAATTTAGTTGTGCGAGATCTTGTCAACTTGCTTGCCGCTACTAGTCTTATCTTGCTTCGCGTATTGTGGGATGAAGCGGTCGGACCAACCTTACACGACGCCACGGAGACCGGTTCCACCGACTAACATGCACTAGTTGCATAAGGTGGCTAGCGGTGTCCGCTCTCCCACTTTAGTTGGAGCGGATTCGATGAAAAGGGTCCTTATGAAGGGTAAATAGAAGTTGATAAAATCATGTGATTATTCAGAGGTAAGAAAACGCTCTTGCTAGAACCCAATTGCAGCCACGAAAAGATGCAACAACAATTAGAAGACGCCTAACTTGTTTTTGCAGCAATTGTCATGTGATGTGATATGGCCGTTGTGTTGAATGATGAATGACATATTGTGATGTATGAGATCATGTTCTTGTAATAGGAATCACGACTTGCATGTCGATGAGTATGACAACCGCAGGAGCCATAGGAGTTGTCTTTATTTTGTATGACCCGCGTAGTCATTGAAGAACGCCATGTAAACTACTTTACTTTATTACTAAACGCGCTTAGTCATAGAAGTAGAAGTAGTCGCTATGGACAACTTCATGAAGACACGATGATGGAGATCATGATGATGGAGATCATGGTGTCAGCGCCGTGACAAGATGATCATGGAGCCTCAAGATGAAGATCAAAGGAGCTATATGATATTGGCCATATCATGTCACTACTTTATATAATTGCATGTGATGTTTATTATGTTTTATGCATCTTGTTTACTTAGAACACGGTAGTAAATAAGATGATCCATTACAACAATTTCAAGAAGTGTTCTCCTTAACCGCACCGCTGCTAAAGTTCGCTGCTTCAAGCACCACGTGATGATCGGGTGTGATAGATCCTTACGCTCACATACAACGGTGTAAGACAGTTTTACATGCAAAACACTTAGGGTTAACTTGACGAGCCTAGCATGTACGTGACATGGCCTCGAACACGGAGACCGAAAGGTCGAACGAGTCGATAGAAGATACAATCAACATGAGAATGTTCATCGACGATGACTAGTCCGTCTTCACGTGATGATCGGACACGCCTAGTCGACTCGATCGTAAAACACTTAGATGACTAGAGGGATGTCAATCAAGGGAGTTCATTCAATAATTTGATTAAGATGAACTTAATTATCATGAACTTAGTCTAAAACTTTTGCAAATATGTCTGTAGATCAAGTGGCCAACGCCGTCAACATGAACTTCAACGCTCAGAGAAAACAAGCTGAAAGATGATGGCAGAACTATAATGACCGGGTCCGAACTCGAGGATCATCCTCATAGCTGCCAAGAAGGCATATGTTGTCGACCCCGATCCAAGTCACACCGATCTAGCATGTGACACATCACATCACTTTGCGGCCTCACGCACGGTATTCTACACGGTGTCGCTTACCATGGTCCGGACCGCTTACGCTTTGGCTCACGATATGATAGTGTCGCTAGCATCCATATGACAAAGAACCCGGCCGACATGGCTAGTCGTGGAACCCAAAGCGCGCTTAACCCATGGGGACAGTGCATACATGAATCACATCGAGCATGTCGGCATCAACGATATATTCGGCCAGCAATCACACTGGACTCGTATCCCGTCAGTAGCAGGAAGAAGGGACCAATATCACCGCGACATTTCTCGGGACGTATATAGGAACGGTGAAACACATGCCGCCAATAAGTGTCCAAGCAGTAGTGGCTAGGTGACTCGTGAACTGGCAGAAGCGGACTACTATCGCTAAGCTCGACTACATTTCCATATGAGAGGCTGCCAGGATAAACAACTAGATTGTCGGATCCCACATACCAAGCATTTCAAACATACACAATATGCTCAATATGTGCAAATACAACATGGCATCACAACATAACTCTACGACTCAAATATTTATTCATTAGGCTCGAGAGCGAGATATTACAAACATGGGTCTCATGACCCAACACCGAGCATACAAGTCAAAGCATGTTAGAAGCTAACACCGAATGCATAACTATAAATGAAAAGGGCAGAAGCCCGACTATCTACCGATCTCGCCGAGGGCACAAGATCGTGAGGTAACAAGCTAAACGTCAAGTCCACGTGGAACTACATTAGCGAATCTCTGCAAAACATAAATAAGCAAACGTGAGTACAATTGTACTCAAGAAGACTTACATCGATCTAACTACATATGCATCATTATCAAAGGGGTGGTGGAGTTTGACCGCAGCAAGCCAGCTTTGACTCGTGGCTATCCCGAACTACGATTGCAAGTAACTTTTGAGGTGGCACACGAGTCCACATATTCACCATATCAATACACCACTATGGACCCGCCTCGCTCCCACGAGAACGCCATCCATAGCACTCACGCTATCTTGCGATTTTAGAGTATCCACTTTCACTTGTCTATGAACTGATATAGGCAACCCGTAAGTCCTTTTCCATGGACACGGCTATTCAATAGATCATATTAAACCCCTAGGTGTACTTTCACACACGCTCACCACTTACCGCCACTTATTACGACATGTACCGGCAACCTTCAAGCGAAGCCCAACGGGTGTCGGCCACGCCTACCTAAACACTCAAGTCCCTAGTCCAGTTTATCGCCTATTCGGTTCCATCCGCAGGAGTCCGCCGAGGTTTCCATACAGCCCCGAACGATGTGTGCAGGTTCCGAGACACCAAACGGGCAATCGGTACACCGGGCCACGGTGCCTCACCGCAACACAACCCACCCCTAAGGTCAGCGCTATGTATGGCCCCAAGATGCTACAAACACGAAACTACTTGCAACTCCCGGACCGAGGACAAGGGTGGTTAGAAGCCGAGAGGGTCAATTAGGATCCCAATGCGTGGTAGTAACTGTTTCATGGATCACAAACACAAAACTCGTTCCCGAGACGCTGCAATGAGACAACCCACCATGTACTCCTACATGGCCTCTCACCATTTTACCAAATCGTGTTCACACACTTAGCTCACACAATAGGACATGTTCATAACACCAATTCATTCCGATGAATCAGACCCGACTCAACTCTAAGTCAGAAAGTGCATGACAAACAAGCATAAATGAGTAGGCACAACATGGCTCAAACAACCCTACTCATGCTAGTGGGTTTCATCTAATCATCGTGGAATGACAAATGCAAAGGATCAAGGGTTCAGCACCGCAGCAAGTAATGCTTGAAACGATGTTGTCCTAATGCAATAAAAGAAAGCAGGAGGAGAGAGGGATTGTATCGAATGAACACGGGGTTTTGCTTTCCGCACTTCAAGATAATATAGCCTTCATCGTGTCATCAATTCATCGTCAGACGTCAGCTCACCGAGAGGGACAATTACCGCAACAAAGAGAGAACACAATCAATGCAATGCACATTCACATGAATGATATGTCATGTTAAGGTACTAAATTCACCTAATGCAATATCTAGCCAAGTTAATTGAAGTGGAATTCAAACAAGAACAAATTCCAACTCCAAATGTTATTTCAATTTGCCCTAATCATGATTCATCCTATTCAGTGAGGTTAACTTGTTCAAACATGCATGATTATGGCATAAACAGATTCTTCATATTTTTCTGATCATTTTTCATATATAAATTATTTAATTTGGAGTTACAGATTAAAGTTATGAATATTTGAAGTTTGGGTCTTTTCTGAAATTTCCTGAATTATTATAAATCCAGAAAATGATTTATGGCGTCACATTGACGCCACTGCGGACGCCGCCAGTCAATCGGCGCCCAGGTCAAACCTGATCCATGGGACCCATCGTCTGGTTCTCCGCTGGTTTAGGTGGATGATGTGGAACTACCAACGTTGACTTGATTTGGCAAAGTCTGACACGTGGGGTCCACGGTTAGTACTATTCAAACAGAGAAAATAAAACTAACCCATTAGGCTGGGGCCCACATGGCGTGGGTCGGGGGGGCGATTAGGGCTATGACGTTACGCCACCGTCATGGAGTTCGCCCTACGGGCGAACCAAACGGGCGGGGCGGATGTTCGCCAAGGCGCCAGAGGGCGGCTGGGCAAGAGAAGGGCACAGGAGGAGTCCTCACTACAAGACGAATCTGGGAAAGGTGGGGTCATAGGGTGGAGCTCGCTGAAGTGAGTTTATGGCGCACGGAGGTAGGCGGAGTGCGGGTTACGCCTCGTGGTGCACGGAGGGCGTTAGGTGCATATGCTCCTGATGGCTTCCTCGAAGGGCGACGCTGGCCTTAATCGAAGTTCAAGCGGCCGCAGGGACGGCGGCGAGCATGGCCGAGGCAGGGAAGCTCGCCACGGGTGGCTATGGGCTCAGGAGGGCGCGGGCGACTCGCGGGAGTAAGGTGGAGACTACTGCTCACCGTGGAGTCCGGGGTTTGAGGGTCAGTGGCCTGGGCCGGAGTGCAGCGAATCGACGATGATGTACGGAGCCCGAGGTGAAGACGAGAGGATGGCGAGGGAGGGGGCTCTCTCAAGGCCATGGAGATCACGCTCGCTTGCCGGGCAGAAGACGACGAAAGGGCGCAGGCGGTGGTGGGCTGGGCCACACTGGGCTGCCGAGGAGGAGGGGGAGAGAAGGCTGGGCTGTGGGCTGCGCAGGTGTTGTAAGGTATCTCTCTTTATTTCCATTTTCTATTTTCTGTAATTATGTTTGGCTTTAATAAAATGCCAAGGCATTTCCAAAAATCATGAAACTGGTCAATGTCAACTGCTTGAATATTTCCAACAACAAACATTTCTATTTATGATTATTTGAGCATTTAAAATATTTTATAGTATTTAAATGCCCAAATGCAAATACCATATGAATTAATCAAAGTCCAAATGTCATGGAAAAATGTGCAACATCTCCGGGTTACAGCTTCCAGATTTTTCCAAAAATGGTGAACATTTTTAGGCCATTTGTTCATTGAAAATATTTTTAGTTGAACCTATTTGAATTGTTTTGGTGCTAGGGCTTGGTCATCCCCATTTCAAATTTTCATGAAAATTAAACATGATGCATGGATGCAATGCCACTGGTTACAAGCAAGCTCTAAGGCTGATCTGGCTGTGACATATGTCCTAGAAGCACCAAGTAGGTGACCCACCTGCTTCCCAAAGACTGCAAGACGATGAACGCTTATGCACATCGATCGATGATTACTTCCTCGCTCAAGGCATGCTTTATGCTTAGAACCGGGCTCCAAAGCTTTTGAGCAACACGGAGCATATGAGATGTTCAAGAGCTGAAACTAGTTTTCCAAGCTCATGCCCGGTCGAGAGATATGAAGTCTCCCACAAGTTCTATAGTTGTAAGATGGAGGAAAACAGTCTCACAAGGAGCACATACTAAAATGTCCGGGTTGTACAATTACTGTCCCACTGGAGATTAACCTCCGGACGAGGCGGTCATCGACAGAATCCTTCGGCCGCCCCACAAAGCTACAAGAGCTTCATGATGAACTACAATATGCGGGGGATGGTGAAGACCATTCTAAGTATTTTCAATGCTGAAGTCAGAGAGGTTGAAATCAAGAAAGAACATCAAGTGTTGATGGTCAATAAGACCACTAAGTTTAAGAAAGGCAAGGGTAAGAAGAACTTCAAGAAGGACGGCAAGGAGAAGTTGCCGCCCCAGAAGCAAGTTGCCGGAAGAAGTCAAAGAATGGACCCAAGCCCTAGATCGAGTGCTTTTATTGCAAGGGAAGGGTCATCGAAGCGAAACTGCCCCAAATACTTAGCGGATAAGAAGGCCGGCAACACTAAAGGTATATTTGATATACATGTAATTGATGTACCTTACCAAGATTGTAGTAACTCCCCGGTATTTGATACCGTGTGCGTTTCATATTTGTAACTCATGCAGGAGCTGCGAATAAGCGAGACCGGCGAAGACGAGGTGACGACGCGCTGAATGGTTCCAGTCGATGTGATCGCCGCCGCACGCCCTCTACATTTACCACGGATTAGTTTTGAACCTTAATAATTGTTATTTGGTGCCAATTTTGAGCATGAACATTGTTTCGGATCTCGCTAATGCAGATGGCTACTCATTTAAACCGAGAATAATGGTTGTTCTATTTATATGAGAGATATGTTTATGGTCATGCCCAATGGTCAATGGTTTATTCTTAATGAATTGAGCGTAATATTACACATATTCATAGCGTGAATACCAAAAGATGTAAAGTTGATAACGATAGTCCCACTTACTTGTGGCATCGCCGCTTGGTCACATTGGTGTCGTTTATGAAGAAGCTCCATGTCGATGGACTTTGGAGTCTCTAGATTATGAATCATTTGACACATGCGAACCATGCCTCATGGGCAAGATGACCAAGACTCCGCTTCTCCGAACAATGGAGCGAGCAAACCAACTTGTTGGAAATCATACATACCGTAAAAGTGTCCGATGAGCTGAGGCTCATGAGGATATCGTTATGTTCTCACTCACAGATGATTTGAGTAGATATGGGTATGTCTACTTGATGAAACACAAGTCCGAGACCTTTGAAAAGTTCAAGGAATTTCAGAATGAAGTAGAGAATCAACGGACCGAAAGATAAAATTCTTACGACGGATCGTGGAGGAGAATATTTAAGTCACTTAATTTGGTACACACTTAAGAAAATGTGGAATCGCTTCACAACTCACGCCTCGAACACCCTCAACAGAACGTGTGTCCGAACGCTTAATCGTGACTCTATTGGATATGGTGCGATCTATGATGTCTCTACCGATTTACCGCTATCATTTTGGGGATACGCCTAGAGACAGCTACATTCACTTTAAATAGGGCACCGCCTAAGTCCGTTGAGACGACATCGTATGAATTATGGTTTGAAGAAACCTAAGTCGCATTTCTAAAAGTTTGGGATGCGATTATGTCAAGAAACTTCAACCCGAAAAGCTCGAACCCAAGTCGGAAAATGCCTTCATAGGATACCCTAAGGAAACCATTGGGTATACCTTCTACTTAAGATCCGAGGCAAGATCTTTGTTGCCAAGAACTACTCGAAAAGAGTTTCTCTCGAAGAAGTAAGGGGAGGAAAGTAGAACTCGATGAAGTACTACCTCTTGAACAGATAGTAGTGCAGCTCAGAAAATGTTCCGTGATGCCTACACCAAATCAAGAGGAAATTAATGATGATGATCAAGGTACTTTTGACTGTTGCTACCGAACTCAGAGGTCCACAAGGACACGCTCGCACTGCAGTGGTAATGCAACCCCGCTCCGGAAATCATGTTGTTAGACAACGTGAACCTTCAACTATGAAGAAGCAATGGCCCAGATTCCAACAAATGGCTAGAAGCCATGAAATCGAGATAGAATCCATGTATGAAAACAAAGTATGGACTTTGAATGACTTGGTTCGATGATCGGCGAAATATAGAAAACAAATGGATCTTTAAGAAGAAGACGGACGCGATGGTAATGTCACCATCTATAAAGCTCGACTTGTCGCTAAGGGTTATCCAAGTTCAAGGGATTGACTACGATGAGACTTTCTCTCCGTGCTTAAGCTTAAGTCCGTCTCAATCATGTTAGCAATTGCCGTGATACTATGATTATGAGATATGGCGATGGACGCCAAAACAGCGCTCCTTAACGGTTATCTTAAGGAAGAGCTGTATATGATGCAGCCGAGGGTTTTGTCGATCCTAAGAATGTCGATAGCGCAAGCCCATGATCCATTTATGGGCTGGTGCAAGCATCTGAGTTAGAACATTCGCTTGATGAGATGATCAAAGCGTTAGTTTATGCGCACTTATGGAGAAGCCTGCTACAAGAAAGTGAGTGGGAGCTCCAGTATTTCTCATATTATATGTAGATGACATATCGCTGATGGGAAATGATATAGAATTTTGGACAGCATTAAGGCCTACTTGAATAAGTGTTTTTCAATGAAGGACCTTTGAGAAGTTGTTATATATTAGGCATCAAGATCTATAGAGATAGATCGAGACGCCTCATAGGTCTTTCACAAAGCACATACCTTGATAAGATTTTGAAGAAGTTCAAATGGATCAGTCCAAGAAGGGTTCCTCAGACAGGCGGTGTGAGATTGAGCTGAGCTCAATGCCCACCATGGCAAAAGATAAAGAAGAGATGAGTGTCATCCCTATGCTTCAGCCATAGGATCTATTATGTATGCCATGTTGTACTAGACTGATGTAACCTTGCCGTAAGTTTGTAGGAAGATACCAAAGTAATCCCGGCAAGGAACACCGGACAGCGTCAAGAATATCCTAAAGTACCGAAAAGAGCAAAGGACATGTTTCGCTTATTTAGGTGACGTAAGATTGTCAGAAGGGTTACGAAGCTAGCTCGATACGATCCGATGACTCTAAGTCACAAACCGGATACGTATATGTTAAATGGTGGAGCAGAAGCTGGTGTAGCAGCAAGAAAGGCCGGGCGGGATCTACATGTGAAGCGGAGTACATGGCAGCCTCGAGGCAAGGTATGAAGCAATTTGGGTGAAGGAGTTCATCACCCACTAGGAGTCATACCCAATGCGTGGGCTAATCAAACTTTTCTCGTGATAACACGGAGCTATTGCAGACTTGCCAAGGAGCCTGTGTTTCACAAGAAGACCAGCACATGAAGCAAGCCGCTTCAACTCCATCCGTGAAAATGTTCGTGATGGAGACATAGAAATTTGTAAAGTGCATGCGGATCTGAATGTCGCAGATCCATCGACTAAACCTCTTCCGGGCAAAACATGATCAACATTGAACTCTATGGGTGTTCGATTCATCACAATGTAACTAGATTGACTTAGTGCAAGTGGGAGACTGTTGGAAATATGCCCTAGAGGCAATAATAAAAGCATTATTATTATATTTCCTTGTTCATGATAATTGTCTTTATTCATGCTATAATTGTATTATCCGGAAATCGTAATACATGTGTGAATACATAGACCACAATATTCCCTAGTGAGCCTCTAGTTGACTAGCTCGTTGGTCAATAGATAGTCATGGTTTCCTCGACTATGGACATTGATGTCGTTGATAACGGATCACGCCATTAGAGAATGACGGATGGACAAGACCCAATCCTAAGCATAGCACAAGATCGTAGTTCGTTTTGCTAGAGCTTTTCAATGTCAAGTATTCTATTCCTTAGACCATGAGATCGTAACTCTTGACACCGAGGAGTGCTTTGTGTACCAAACGCCACAACGTAACTAGGTGACTATAAAGGTGCATTAAGGTATTCTCCAGTGTCTGCTGGTTGACACGGATCGAGATGGATTTGTCACCATGACACGGAGAGGTATCACCGCCCACTCGTAGTGCATCATCATAATGAGCTCAAAGTGACCAAGTGTCCGTCACGGATCATGCATTACGGCACGGTAAAGTGACTTGTCGGTAACGAGACTGAACGAGGTATTGGGATACCGACGATCGAAGTCTTGGGCAAGTATACCGCTCCCGACGGGAGTAGTATACGGGTTGCTTGAATCTCGACATCGCGGGTTCATCCGATGACATCATCGAGCATGTGGGAGCCAACATGGGTATCCAGATCCCGCTGTTGGTTATTGACTCGAGAGCGCCTCGTATGTTCGTGATGTCTCCAACCCGAGGGTCTACACACTTAAGGTTCGGTGACGCTTAGGTTATTAGGAAGACTTGTATGTGATTATCGAATGTTGTTCGAGTCCCGATGAGATCCCGGACGCCACGAGGAGTTCCTAAGGGTCCGGAGGTAAAGATTTATATGGGAAGTTGTCATACGGACACGGAAGAATTCGGGGTCATATCGGTATTGTACGGGGCCACTGGAAAGGTTCCGAGGACCACCGGATGGGCCACCTCCCTGGGGGCCACTTGGGCTGTGGAGGAGCCAGCCTCGGTGGCTGGGCGCACCTCCCTTGGGCCCATGCGCCTAGGGGTTGAGGGGGAACCCAGATGGGGCGCCTGCTTGGGGGCAAGCCCCTCCTCGTCGCCTCTAGATGCATCTAGAGGCCGCCCCTTCCCTTCCCCTATAAATAGAGGGGTGAGGGAGGCAGCCACACCCAAGCCAAGGCGCAGCCCCTCCCTCCCCAACACCTCCTCCTCCGCTGTGTGCTCGGGCGGCCTGCTGAGTACGCCTCCACCATCATCACGCCATCGCTGCCGTGGAGCTGTCTTCCTCAACCTCCTTCCTCCTTGCTGATCAAGATGGAGGATACGCTGCACTGCGACGTGTGTTGAATGTGGAGGTGTTGTCCGCTCAGCACTTGGTCATCGGTGATCCGAGTATGACTCCATCATCACCATCCCCTTGAACGCTTCACGCGATCTACAAGTGGTATGTAGATGCAAACTCACCCTTGACTCGTTGCTTAGATGAACTCATAGATGGATCTTGGTGAAACCAGGAAAAATTTTAATTTTCTGCAACGCTCCCCAACAAGGATGCCATGTAGTAAACCGACACGGAGGAAGTGTAGTAAAATGAGGTGATTTTACCGAGCGATCGCGGGGAGCATGGCATCATGCGGTCCCACGGTCATGATGTACCAAGGCGATGCGCGTGTCCTCTTGAGGCGTATAATACTAGTACGGGTTTGAGATGATGGCGAACTGAAGTGTGAAATAATGGTTGCTTCGCTCGGTCGAAGGTGCGGCATTGTGATTTGACGCCTCATTGCTCACACATTACCACGGGCCGGGTACGGTGGGTGCGCCCCCTGCTGTTCAAGACTTTTATTTGGTGCTG